>VYZW01001335.1:17655-53367 GCA_013401315.1 Balaeniceps rex | reverse complement strand
GCTTGGGCCTTTTCACAAACTAGCTCCTGTCCATTTTGATTTTTCCTTTGATTGCGGCAGGCCACACACACATCAGTTTAACTGAACAGCAACACTGATAAATATCTGTAGCACTCAACTCAATTTCAACTTCTCAGTCTCAAGCTAGGTGTTACTTATGGAGTGAGGAGGTATTTCTTCATTCCTATACCCACTATTATCAAAATAAGTATTGGGTGTCTAAACATAACTCACAGGTAAGACAGAAGGGAAAAGCTGTCTCTCTGATAATACAGTAGAATCAATAGCAATAATTAATTAATCACATGGTAATAACATGCAGAAGAAGTGGAATGGAGAAAGAAAAAAAGCTGAAGTTCAGGTTCAGTAGCATTGAGAATTTGAAGAAAATAGACATTTCTATCCCTGGCTCAGCTTTTACTCACTTTGAATTTCCCCAGCTATTCCGAGCTAATGTAGTATAATCCACTAAAGTACCTTTCTAAGATGCTTCTCAGGAATTAATGTAGCTGGAAAGAAACCTAACTCATAAAGATAGCTCACAGTGGTAAAGTTGACAGGAGATTTGGTCCCTGTGTGCCACACAAAATCTCAAGGCGAAATCCAGGTCCCACTGAAGAAATTGGCAAATGTGGACAGGACTTCACTCTATCTGCTTAATTATTTAAACTGAAAACTGCCTTATTTATGGAATGTGGACTGCATGAAATTAACCTGCCTTCATTTTATCTGTGCAGCCTTTTTCCAGCCTCTGGTGAAGGATCCCAACATCTAAATGCAAGAGGGTAAGTGGAATTTGAAAGTTAATTTTGTGGAATTGTTCTTTTCTCCCCTGTTCTGGGCTGTAAATGATTCAGTCACTAGGACATCATCAAAAAGTCTCTGAAGTTTATCTACCAGACTCCCAGGAATCTGGGTCTTTCCTTGGTTAATTTTGTCATACAGAAGTAACTTCCCAGATTGGATGGGTTTATTGTTTTCATTTTCTAGCAAAATAGTTCAAGGAAGAGAAAGGAAGGATGAAACAAAATGTTCAAAGGAACATGCAACACCAGATCAACATGTCTGGCTGCTGAAGCTGAAGGGCTCCAGCCAAAAAACCTACTCTAATAAAGGCAGTGTTGCCTCCCTTCACTGCTTCTAAAGCAACACCCCAAAATGACGTGAATCGGGGCTTCCTGAAAACTTCAGTAAACCCACAGTATTCTTATGACCTTTGCAGCAGCTTCCCTTTTAATATCAAGTGCTAACTGCAATATAAAATATCAATTGAATTACACCCTGATTGTTTTTGCTTGAGTAAAACAGACAATGAGGCTTTACTCTTAGTTACGTTAACATTTAATCCGGAGTAAATTTGGTGCCTACTTTAACTATAAGCAAGGGTAAAATGAATAAATCAATGCTATATTGCCATTAAGGGATGCCTCCTCCCACAGCTCATGGATTCCTTTTATGTGATGGATTTTTACTCTCCATCAGTAAAATGTTATGCAGGAACAACAGAAAGAGCACCACGGCTGATTTATGAACCCCTAATAATTTCAAAAGTATGAAGTACTGTCCAAACCTATGGAAATGGTTATGGAAGTAAATACATTATTGTTTTCACTGAAGTATGATAAAACTTTTTTCTCCCTCTTTCATTATATTGGCAACATACTAATGTGTAGTACAGTGGTTTCTTGTTCAGCATAAACCAGTCAGATTTCCACATCAAACAGTCTTTTATTCAGTCTCTGTGTCTTAGTATGATGCCAAACTGTGAATTTAAATAGTTGCATATGTCATATTTATTTGTATGGAATGTATTTCAAGTGACTAACTAGAACAATATTAGTAATACAAACATAGCGAACTCTCAAGCACTGTATCACAGGGCAAACCTACTGAGTAACTAATGAAGCAAATTTTGCCCTATTTCTTCCACCTGCAGACCCTTTTGTCTCTCAATACTTATCAGGTGACAATGCAAGTTGGCATCTCGTTATTGAAGGAAGTTTTGAATTAGCCATGACAATAATACCGCTGAGATCCAATAACTAATGAGTCATGTCACTTACAGGTGGAACAAAGTGAAAATTGGGAGTTAACCAGGCAGCAATCAGCTCCGTCCCTGACAAGACACATGTTCTCAGCAAAGGCACTTCAGGTGTTCAGGTGACCACTTAATATACTTTGATGTTTGCTTTCCAGTCCTCCAGCTTTACTATGGAACAGCTTAAACGTTACAGACAATGAAGTACAAACCGTGGTCAAAGAGTGTCCTAACTGTGTTCATACAGCATCCAAACTCCTTCACAACTTCCTTCAACAGCCTCTACTCAAAAGTGTGAGTGAAAATAATGAACATTATCTGTATATTTGCTTTTTTGACTCTGCTGAAAACATTGCAGAAAATTGAAATACTTCCAAACAGCACACGGTTTTCCTGAGAAAATTCATAGGCATCAGGTAGAAAATGTTGAAACCACTGGGTCCTGCATGTTGTATTTACACATTTGGACAAAATTATACAACCATAATTCCCAAAGATTTTTGAGTGATGCATCATGAACAACCAGTAAACTTTCTCATTGGACCCCTAACATCTAATTTTCATTAGAAATAATGTTATATAATCATCTAGTTTTGACATTATAGAATCATACTCATCCCTACACGAAGATCTCCATCACATCTCTAATGGATACAAGCGGTGATCACTGCTAAGGAAGAGCATTTTTAGCAGTGCATATACCACACTAACCCAGCACTAACTGCTTTATGAACAACTGTATCACCTCTTCCTAGTGATCTACTGTGGCCATCATAGTGCCAAGTAACTCCCTGCTATATGCTTAAATTTATTGTATTTTCTTAAAGGAGCGGTTGTTTGGCCGGCCAGAGACAGTTTTCTACCTGGATGAGTTAATAAAGTAACAGCACATCGATGTATTTGAGAAAGGTTATTGCCACAGCAAGAATGACTGGAAGTTACTTGGCAGTTTGTTTTATTTTGGAAAGAAAACAGAGTTTCAGAAAGGGCTTGATTCTTGGATTCCTGCACTTAGCTTGTATGGCTGAGATCTTCCCTTTTTTACTACAAGAATTGGGCAGTAATGCAAAATGTTCAAAAAATGAATGTTTTTTCAGTTGGTTTCACTGTTTTCCAGCTCAAGAAAATTACTATTAAAGCTCATTTAGAACGTGTCCAAAAAATAGTATTTATTATAATAAAGTAATAATTATATCTTCACTAAAAAACCCAAGAACCTTGATAATGGTTTCTATTGGGCTTGCCTTATTTATTATTTTAAGTCCAGATAAAAAGCCCTGTCTCATTAAAGGTGACCGATGCCCTGCATCGCCTGGAAGGTTTCCTACAAACTTCAAACCTCCCTGCAGGACCTCCTCCTGCCTGCCCTGGGGCCCTCTTTAGCTCTCAGTGTTTCCCAGCATGGGTGAGCTGCTTCCCTGCCGAGTGGGACCACTGCTTCCCTAACCCCATAAGTTCCCTTATGAGTAGCTTCTGAAATGGTCCAGGGGGGCAAGAGACGTTGCCTCTTCCCCAAAATAGAAAGATGTTTAATGGCAACATGCACACAACTAATACAATCCCACCCCCAGGAACTTCATGAGATTATTCTGTAATTTCACTGATTAGGTATTTTAGATTCATCAACATAATTTGCATGGAGTTAGTCACTGTAGAGCCTATTCACCAAATAAAGTCAGAATGAGCCCTTTTGTTTGTGTTTTTTTTTTTTTTTTGCAGATGGGGCACAACATTTAGTCATCATTCTTCCCATCACAGGTGGCAATCCCATTTTCTTAGTGACTATGGCTCTTATTATTTATCTGTTGCTTTCTTGCTGTTCCTCTAATTCTTTTTTAATCTTTGCACTATCCTACAATTGTTCCTGAATACTGATGGCTCCTAGAGCCTTTGTCCCTTGAAAAGCCAGATAATGCAGCAAGTAACTGCTATAAACGCAGAACAAAATACTTAACCACATAACCATTTGAGAAATACCAGCTCTGCTAAAGCTGATGAAACCCATTTTAAGTCACCAAATAGCAATTATTATTATGACTTTCATGCAACAGTAGGCTGCATTATGTTTGTTCAAAAGGCTAAGCAATAGAAGCTAATAAAAGGGTCATCAATTAATGCTAAATGATATTATCTATTTTCACCTATAAAATCAGAGTCTGAGTGTAACTTCACTCCTACAATCTTCTTTGAAAAAAGCAAATAAAGGAGAATGAGAGAAATGTTATGTATTGACTTTGAAGCAGGGCATATTCTGTACTTAAGTGGAGATTATGCCATTTAAGGATGTATTTGCACATACTCAGAGTGAATATCTCTAAAACCTGTGTACATGTGTATAAACACATACTCATTTTTAAACATATATATGCATAAAGGTTCATCTAGCTTAGAATTTAAAATTCAATTATATTTTCCTCAGGAGTCCCTGACTATCTTGAAAGATATGTGCAGTTAGCGGATAGCTTCGGGTACCTTCGAACAACTGCTCTGCTTTTACCTGCTGTTACTATCAGAAAACAAGAGGAAACTGAGCGATGTCTTTTACTCCCCATCTAAAAACACCACAGGCACTAGTAAGTGTTTTAAACCATCTTTGCTTGAATAACTTTCTTAATGTCATCTGGCATATTCTGACATTTACTAGCTATTTGCAAGTTAGGTAAAAAATTGAATATACAGATCATTTTCCACAATAGAATACACATTTTGGTGATAATCCTGGTTCACTCAATGAATACTAACTTCACATAGATCCAGATAGTAGAAATGGTGATCTGCTTTGTTAATTAACTTTATCAGACTTAATAACTTATTGGATTATTTTTCTGTTCTCTACTGTTTCAAAATACCAAAATCAGAATCCTGAAATGGATCCATTACTAATGTGGATCATCACAGCTATTGCTGCTTGATATGTCTACTTGATACAGCTTCAATGATTTAAAATCTGGTCCACAAAGCTAACATTGCTGTGAACTGGATGCAGCATCTCCTGCAAAATGAGTCCCTTTTCTAACACAATTTGGTGTTTCTCTTCTTTATTAGTGTCTTTTAAGTCTTTGTTTTAGCATGTCAATACATATAAAACTTAAGCAGCTTATTTGGTTGTCATGTGTTATCTACATGACATCATCAACAATGTCAAGCATCTGCTGCCTGGCAGTAGCATCCTACACATTAGAGCATGCAAAGCTTTTGACTACAAAGGGATCTTTGAGCTCAGGTGTAAACATTCGTATTGTAGCCATTCAAACCACTGTGAAATGAATCCCCCTTTCTGCGTCATAACAGAGAAAGGAACATTATTTTTTTTTTTGTGCAACTGTTTAGCATCTAGCCTGAATTCTCTCCTTTTCCTGGTTTGGACTGCTATGGAAAATTCAGACTAAGCACACATTAATGCTCTCATTCTTTGGCACAGGTTGCGATTTCTCTTTTCTCAGTCTGTTGCACAGTCCTGAGTCATGATTCCTTATATTTGGTCTTCAATTCCCTTGTTTCTTTGTTTGATCAAAGCCCAACTGTGTCATCTACAAACTAGATGTGACAATTATATGCAGCAAATAATGTTTTTCAAAGGTATTTTGGATACAGAAAGCAACATGTTTTAGTGATGCAAAAACTTTGTCTACTTCAATGTTTCAGTCTAATCTTTGATCTTGCAGCTCCATGTATATACTATTATACAATTATCACCTATGTGTCCCTGAATTCTCATGTATTTATTCCAGTCCTCACTCTTTTACTCATGCAAACACTTCTTTGCACAAGCTCCTTCTGTGGATGCAGTAACTGTTTTGTGCGACTGCGGTAAGCAATCTTCCCTACCGTCTCATTTTATGTTTAGAAATGATCGATAGTAGAGAAATTGTATCCATCACTCGCCTGCCTGTCTGTGGCTAATGCACAGACACACACACCTCATAGCCTTACAGACCTCGTTACGCATAATTACAAAGCATATTCCCTTGTATTACAATAAATATAGAAAGCAATCCATATTCATGTTGTTATGATATCAGGCGGGATGGATAAAATCCTGCAGCCCCACTGAAGTGATAAAGTCGATGGGATTTCTACTCAGTAAGAACTGAAAAGAAGACATCAGAATTTGTCTGATATCATTAAGAGGTCCTTTCTGTGTTACAAGTAAGGTGCGTTATATTACCCACTGTTTTCAATTGCAGAAGATTTTACAGTTTGTCATATTACCCTGCATGCTGCTTAGAAGTTCTTATTTAGCAGCTCTTATCACTTTCAGATAGAAGCAACTGGACTCAGATCACATGAAAATCTTTGAGGTGTTATTAAGGAGATAAAGAATTTGAGGGGTTATTGCGAAAAAAAAAGTGTCTTTGCAGAAGACACAAAGGCAAAATCTTACTTTTATTCCTGTTTCCAGAGGTAGAGCTCCAAAAATGTATGAACTACTTTGGAGTTAGCTATTACTTATCACAGTCTTGGCATATATCAGAGCAGTAAAATCGGAGTGGTGCCAGAGAAAGTCCTTGCACACCCATGTGGAGAGGCACACAGATGCATATATGTAGAGGCATACTACTACTAAAATTTAATTTTTCCAGTTAGCTGGAAAATTTCATCCTTCAGTCCTAAATCGCCCCTGAAATTTGGATACATCAGATTTCAGATGAATATTTTATATTACATCTTAAAGGCTTTTCACTACAAGAAGTAAAATAATTGTTATTAAATTCTCAGCAGATTACAAGACATCTCCAGAACACGGCGCGAAGGAGAGATTGGGCCTTTGTGGTGTGAAACTTACTGAGCACTGGGGAAGTGGATTTTGCTTTTTGAAGGATATTTGCCTCCAGCATAATACCAATAATGGAAATAATATCAGATCATATAAAGTTGAAGCTTTTATTCTCTATAGAACTAAGGAATGATGAGAGAAGCAGTCTGGGAATTTTACCCTTTAGATTAAATATTTGAGTCATGAATGTCTGAGACAATGAGTTACAGTTCTGAAATTACCTTGCTATCTCAAGCATAGGAAGAATAAAAGACACTTTCTGTATTACAATTAAGACATGGAAAATCTTATTTTCAACAAGATTTTATGCTTAACGCAAGAGAAGAAATTTTTTTAAATAACGCTTAGCCTTGACGCCAGCTTTTCCAGCACTAGCTAAACTTCAGCCTGTGCTTTCAAGGAACGATCCGGTCCCCTCCTCGCCCACTGCAGCCAGTTCAATAGAGAACTCCACCATTACGTTGGAAAACCATCCGGGAGACCTGCTCCTGCGCTGGATCTCTGTCCACAACATGCCGCCAGCTTTTGCAATGCGGTTTCAGTTCACCAGCACCAATACCGCTCCTTTAAACCAGCACCACATCTGCTCGCCGTGGCAACCATCCCTACCTCCAGCCACCGCAGCAGACAGGTAGCAGGGGGGCAGTTACAACCTTCGGGGTACGTTGCAGAGACAACACTCCTACCAAAGATACACATAGCGCTATAGTGTAATAGGGTATAATAATATGCTTGAGAAATGTATGGTACCTGTTTATTTATGGATAAAATGGCTTACAAGCTTTCAAGCTTTTCAGGTACCTGAACCTGTACTGAATTTTTCCTGAGGTATTAGACTTATTGAAAACGAGACTTTTATCAGCAGTTTCTACAGACGTAGGTTCAGGGCCAAAATTTCCTCTTTTATTTTTTTCCTAAGGTTCTCCACGCACAACTGACAAGTTTTGCACTGTAGCTGATACGTTGCATTTTTTCAAGCTATCTATCGTCCCTTGTGCATCAGAACTAAATAAAGCTCCTCTGCGTGCTTTTCTGTAGCGTGGTACTGGCCACAGGGTGGTCACATTTGAGTTTCTGCTCTGTTTGGTTACAGAAAAAGCTCCTCACCTAACACCATTCAAACCCCAGCCTAGGACCTAATGAATTGCAGGGATCTCCTTAGCTGGAATGGGCTGGGAAGGACCCCACCTTGGGTCCAAAGGTTTCCTCGCCCTCTTGGAAAGCATCAGATGGCCACCAGCATCCTGGGCAGCTCTCACACAGGGTGTCTGGCCCTCAGCGGCACCTGGGGAACCATGGTGGGGCTTTCAGAAGTGTTTAGCAGCTCTCAGGTCACAGGATTAGCAATGAGCAGAGCACATTTGATAAGAGACACAGGGGGGTTTTTTACCGCATTGGGAGCTCAACATAATTAGAGAGCAATTTCTTTCTCTTTGCATTTTACTGCAGTGTTTCAGGTTAGCGGACAGATGAGCTGCAGGAGTCCTAAACAGTGGACCAAAGGTTTGTTCCCAGAAGATTACACAAATAAGCACAGACCACGTAATGTCTTTTCTTCATTCCAGCAGTGTTACTTCTGAAAGTTATAATTTTCTCCACCTGGTAAATTTGATCTATAAAGATTTTATGAAGTTTCTGAGTAGTCTCCATTGTCTAAAACAAATGGATTATAGATGTAGAGGTGATCATGACAGAGGGATTACAAATGTTTGCAGAACTAGTACTGTTTATTCTCAGGGACACTTTACCAAGTAGAGGAAGTAGCGTTAAACTAGTGTGTGTGTATGCATGTGTATTCAGAGTACGTCATATGTATTTTCTTCACTATAATGAACACATGTCCTGGTTTCAGCTGAGTTAGAGTTACTTTTCTTCCTAGTAGCTGGCATAGTGCTGTGTTTTGGATTTAGCATGAGAAGAATGCTGATAACACACTGATGTTTTAGTTGTTGCTAAGTAGTGCTTAGACTAGTCAAGGACTTTCTTTTTCAGCTTCCCATGCTCTGCCAGGTGCACAAGAAGTTGGGAGGGGGCACAGCCCAAGATAGTTGATCCAAATCGACCAAAGGGCTATTCCATACCATATGACGTCATGCTCAGTATATAAACCGAGGGGAGTTAGCCGGGGGGCAGCGATCGCTGCTCGGGGACTGGCTGGGTGTCGGTCGGCGGGTGGTGAGCGGTTGCATCACTTGTTTTCTTTTCCCTGGGTTTTGTTTGTCTCTCGTTCTCCTTTTCATTACAATTATTATTATTATTATTATCATTATTATTATTATTACTATTATTATTATTTTATTTCAATTATTAAACTGTTCTTATCTCAACCCGTGAGTTTTCTTACTCTTGCCCTTCCGATTCTCTCCCCCATCCCACCGGGGAGGGGGAGGGTGAGCGAGCGGCTGCGTGGTGCTTAGTTGCCGAGTGGGGCTAAACCACGACAACACATTAGATGCTAGTTCTAAAGAAGTGACATAATCCCGATGTATGTAAATAACTTTTTTATAGAAAGATTGGCATTTTGAGTAAAAATGGAATAGGACAGAGGGGATTTGCCAGGTTGAGGGGAGAACTCCGTTAATTTCTCCAGTTCATTGACTTATGCCTCAGTAAATATGCTTATTCAACAGAGTTCACAAGGCTCAGCACTGAAACAGATGGATGAAATCCTGTGACCTATATTACACAAGAGAATGGAACGCATAGTTCTAGTGACACTTCCTAACTTTAAAAATCTTTGAGTCAATGGAATAACTCTGTAAAAAAAGAGGTTTCACACGCCTTTGAAATGCTGAGTCCATGAACCTTGAAAGAATTAATTCCATGTATTCCCTTTTTTAGCTTATTTCCTTTTTTCCATTGTTCAGATGTTAAAGATGTTCATATACATAAGGAAAATAGTCTAGAATTTGATGTAATTGTATCTCCGCCTAATTCACTGGGGTTAATACAATGAAAAACTTGAAAATATCATAAAGTACGCTCATTAAAATGATAAAGCAGAGGCCATTTATTATGAAAAAGGGAAAAGTGTATGACATTTTTGTCATTAATTGGGAAAAACTTCTTTTTCACAGTTACACCTGAGTTACACGCATGAAATGGTGGTGTTGGCACATATTGGTGCTGAAAGGAGACAGTTTCACAGCTCAGCTCCAAGTACCATGGACTGAGTTTCTCTTGGCCTAAAACAGGCCAGCAAAGACACTCCAGTGGCTTTCAGAGCTACAAGGGGTTGACATGGGCTTGCGGGGTGCAAGGCCCACTCTACATGGAGCTACCCAAGCTGCTTTCTGCAGGGTCACAAGCGAAAATCTGTGACTATGAAGAAACTACAGAAAAATGAACAAGAACGTTATTTGTATAAATTATTCTTCTTCGAAGGAGCTGTTTGCCTCACACCAGAGGCATGGGTGGGCTCAATGGTAAAAGGGAAAATATTGCAAAATAGGAAGAGCAGAGAATTGCAGTCCAAGAACCAATACAATACGTATCCCTTGGGAACAACCGGGCTATTTTATGCTGAGGCTCAAGGTCTGGAGCTTTCTCCAAAGGCTGCGCAAGGGGAAAGAAATTCCACTCATACAATTAAGCAAACTCCAAGAAAGAGAACCTTAAAATCTAATGGAACCTGAACAAAGACTAATATGACTTGAAAGAAAACTTCTAAGTGATTAGAGGACTAACCAAGTGCTCTTGAGAGGCATAATGATCTTTGGTAGGAAGGCCAAAGACCTTCATCGAGAACTTCTTTTCTACTACTAGTTGATTGGAACTATGTAAATAGAGTAAAATGTAAACTTGATTTATATACAGACCTCAGGTCCTGAATAAATAAATAAACTGGACCAATCCTAGTACAGCTAGTGGAAATAAAATAAGCTTACTTGCTTTAAGTTTAGCATTTTTTTTAGGTGAAAGCAAGCTGCAAGTAACAATGGTTAAATTATTTTCCACAACTGGGGTACAGTCTAAGTTGGATTTTGGGCAATCAGTTGTGTACCAAGGGAGTAGCTGCAAAATTTGATCCCGATCAGTCCTGTTAGGTGCTGCCAGAACTTTTAAGAGATCTCTGATTGGGAATTCTACCATATTGCTAATAACAGCTAATTAGCAAGAACTATACTGTGTTTACTGCCAGTGAGCAACGCGTACGTACAGGTTCAAAAATTTCATATGAGGGGTAACAGAGTTTCTAGAACAGGACAAGTATTGGTGGCGTGAGGGGGAAATATACCCCCAGAATATTTCAGCTTTTTCCTCATTGCTTCTGAGTTGACTTTCCATATACATTCATTACTCATGGATTTACTTAGCTTATAGAACTGTCCCCTATTATCCTGTGTTTTTCTGATTCTTTTAGAGGTGCTGTATGACAGAGACAATTGCTCAATACAACACAAAGTCTGTTTTTCTGGACCACCTTCCTCCTATTTACTCCCATGTATGTGCTACTGTAGATGTGGTTAAAAGAAAAGGGAGACAGGAGTTGCAGTGCTTTTGGTTTTCTTAATATTTGATTCTGTTTCTGAATTAGATGAAAAGCAGGGAAATGATTAATGTTTTTTTTTTTTTTTTCCCCAAATATTTTCCTTCCAGTTTTAGGACCAGATCTTCTCAAAGGCATGCCACAGGCAAAAAAAAAAGGTTGAATGCTTTGCCTAAGCACAAGCTATGCGGATAACTTACAGACCGACGATTACAAGTTAATNAGACAGGATTTGTAGTTCTTTTGGTTTTTTTAAATTTTGATTCTGTTTCTGAATTAGATAAAAAGCAGGGAAATGATTAATTTTTTTTTTTTTTTTTCCCCAAATATTTTCCTTCCAGTTTTAGGACCAGATCTTCTCAAAGGCATGCCACAGGCAAAAAAAAAAGGTTGAATGCTTTGCCTAAGCACAAGCTATGCGGATAACTTACAGACCGACGATTACAAGTTAATCAAAATTGGAGATTTGTAATGTTCTTGAAAGGTTTGGGTATCTGAATTATCCTCAGTGGGGGCAGTTCTTGCTTATGCAGGACTGAACATCAATTAGTTCCATGACACAGGGAAGTGCTGCATTTAGCAGGCAAACGGAGTAGAGTATATATGCATAATATATGAAGACAGTGGAAATTCCACATCTCATTTTGCATGTGAACAGTTTAAATGAAATCTTCAGTACAAATGGAAAAAAAAAAATCACGAGCAATGCCTGTTAGATCTGATCTCCCACCTACCAGATGAAGGGAGACGTTGTGGGCAAACACTATATAAAATAGCCCCGTGATGGGTCCTTGACAAGCCCAAGAAAGCCATCAGCTCTCCACACACAGGACCTCCGCAGCTGTGCTGAAGAGATCCGCTTCTCTGTGAAAAGCTATCAAGTTTTGGAAGCAAAGATCAAACAGCCCAAAGACGAGCTTCACAAAATCGTGTCAACCGTGTTAGCAGCCCTTGGTTTATCTAAATGGGGAAAGCTCTGTAAAATTAAGATATACTGTATGTTAACACAGAATCACAGAATCATTTGGTTGGAAAAGACCTTTCAGATCATCGAGTCCAACCGTACCTGTCCACTACTAAACCATGTCCCTAAGCACCTCGTCTACCCATCTTTTAAATACCTCCAGGGATGGGGACTCCACCACTTCCCTGGGCAGCCTGTTCCAATACTTGACAACCCTTTCTGTGAAGAAGTTTTTCCTAATATCCAATCTAAACCTCCCCTGGCACAACTTGAGTCCATTTCCTCTCGTCCTATCACTTGTTACTTGGGAGAAGAGACCAACACCCACCTCGCTGCAACCTCCTCTCAGGCAGTTGTAGAGGGCGATAAGGTCTCCCCTCAGCCTCCTCTTCTCCAGGCTAAAACATAACACATAATGACATTTGGGTCTGATATATGTATGATGGCTGTTTGAATAGCTATATTTTTGTCTGGATAGAGATAATTGTAGCTTATTGTTGAGCCAATTATTCACAAAGACACCAGGGGACTCACATTAACAACTAGTTAGCTTCCAAGTTTTCAAGTGAAAGCGAAAGATGCATTTCAACTGTTTGTCTACAAATATTCAGCAATTATACAGATATGAAGACATTCAATAACACTCAGTAGTCATGGCAACCTGCTTTCGCTTTATTTGAAATTGAAATTCAAAGAGCTATTTGACTGGAGTAAAGTATGCCGTTTTTTATTCTTTATTGATTTAGGAACAAGATTTTAAACTTTTGTCCTATGTTGTGAACATGTCATTATGAATATTATATCCCGGCTGTACTGTTACCTACTTTTCTGTTTTCAATTCTCTTTCTATTTATATAAGTCATTTACATTTTTACTCACTGTCTCAGTTTTACTTCAGATCCGACAGAAATGTACTAACGAACTGGGCCCTTCCACCTGTCAGCCCTTAGCTTTCCCTCCACGTGCCCACACTTTCTTTCTCTCCTTTTTTCTTCATCCTCGTAGAATGAATCGCATTAAACTTTTAGATGTAAAGAACATAGCAACCGACAGCTCTGTGCTGTTCATTTGAAATTATGTTCTTGTTTTCAGCTATAACAAAATGCAGCTAATTTCAAGCTGCTTTATATTGCTTTTTATTTCAAAGTCATGGAGATAATGTGGACACAGCTTCTCGGTGCAGATAATGCCTCCTTGCATCAGGGGATGTCGGCAGCCAAGGCAGCAGTAAATGGGCACCACATCAGCCAGACCAAGAAGATGGGTAAGGTACCAGCTACCACGATCTTACATGCTAGCCCACTATAGAAACTATTTTATCCATACAGGTTGACACATCAAACTCTGGTAAAAATCTGCACTAACCCACAATACAGGGGCTTGATTTTAAACTTTCATGTACCCATTTTATAACCTAACATTTCCTCCACATATTTGGGAAAAGGAACCCAACCTTTGGGGACAAAGGCATACACACAAATGAATCTGACAGCAGTCATTAAAGATATAATATTATAACACCCGGGTCTTGCAAAAAACACAGCGTGCTTCAAGTTTGGCTGGAACAAACTCTGGTTCAGAATTATTCTGAACCCTGAGAATCCTTGGTCAATATTGTATTGGTATTTCCAGGCTTGAAACCACTCATCTCAGATAAACCTGGTCATACTTATTTTGCTTTCTTTCTATAAAGCAAACAACTGCCTAGATAAAATCTGAGGGTTTTCTTCTATCTTGCTCTGAAGGATCAGTGGAGGGCCGCAGCTGCTGAAGAGGGGCTGCTGCGGACTAATGAAGGAGGCGGCACAAAGAACGTGCGTTCACAGACTCTGCCTGTTGTGCTTTCCTCACTTACCAGGTTTGGGGCTGGGAATGATCTTTTTTTTTTTTTTCCCCTCTGTGTCAGATCTGCAGGGCTTGCAGGATGGTTGTGCCTTTCTCTTTAGGAGAGGTGAAGTTTTCTTGCTGGGATCATCCAGGTACCTTCCATGTCAGAAGGTGCCTGGACTCCCAGCTCTCTCCTGTCCTCTACCCACCACGCACTGTTTGTGTCCTGAACACTTTGCAGTCTCCGCGTGGGATATTTGGACAAAACGAAAAGCACAGCATTTAAGACCAGTCAAAGCAGGGGAAATAGTCATCTTCTGTACCCTTACATCCCCTGAAACTACCAAGCTACAAAGGTGGATATAGGCCAGTAGTGACTTTTCTACATACAAGAAGAATTGAAACAAATACGAAGAGGCAGTTACATAAACATGCAAGGCAATAAGCCAGATAGTCTTGCTAAGATCATTTCCAGGCAATGTTCCATTCCCAGTGGAGGTTTCTATCGATCAGTAGTTATTTTTGCTCGCAATCAGCCATTAACTTGAAAAACCCCCACCTCTCTTTAACAGAGCATCATCATAAAGTGCATCAAAACTAGAGAGGACCTTTGATTACAGTGTACATCCACTTGTTATTTTATTTCCTCTATCTGCCTTCTGGTTTTTTTTTTTTTTTTTTTTTTTTTTCTTTTTTTTTACTATTTTCTTTTTCCATTGCTTAGCATCAATAACAGCTCTGCCATAATCAAACACCTGATTTTTGATATTTATAGCAGTTAGAAGGTGCCGGAGTTGCAGCAGGTTAGAGGGCATCAGTCCCTCACCATCCTGCTGAAGTCAGTGGTACTCTGTGCAGAACAGGACCTCCACCAGCGGACACTACTGTGGATGAGGGTTTAGACAACTGGCTTTTCAGCTGACTTTGTGCTGAAATAACTCTCTGAATGACTGTCCTCTGACATGCTTGGAACAGCCTGGGAGCCTGCGTACTGTTAGCAAAGGCAGAGTTTATTTTGTAGGAAACTCCACACCTAACTAATGTTTGTATCCACAGGTCCTTTTTGCTGTTTTGTTCTGTTACAAGAATGATATTGTCTATGGGAAACAAATATGTATTTGGCTTTAACCACCGCTAAATGTAGATCTTTATGAATGCAGGTTACTATAGTTACGCTAGCATTGTGGGTAATTCTTTCATTATAACTGCTGCATGTTTGTATATAAACAGCTGAGCTGCATTTTTTTACTTTAATCTAAGAAGCCACAGGAAATGCTTTGATTTAAAATTTGCTGATCAAGCCTGCAACATTAAAAATGTGAGATCAGGGTGAAATCAGCATAATTCACTACATTATTATTTTTAAACTTAAGGAAAAATGTGCTTCAGAAAGCTGAAAAAAATGTTAGAATGATATACATGAATGGGTCCACAATCCATTATGACTAAACGTGTGCTTAACCATTTCACAGATTCAGATTTTAATGCCAAATGATAGGCTTCTGTTAAGCAGACCATGAATATAAAAGCTTGCTGTATGCTAGTGCTTCTGTGATACATCCAGACCTATTAAAAAGGAAATCTTCCTGCTCAAACCCNTTTTTTTTTTTTTTTTTTTGGTGTGACCCATCACCTCAATAAAATGCTTCCTGTTTTAATACGTTCAAAAAAGAGTCAATAGCAAATTAGTATTTTGATATTAATTTCAAAGGGAAATGGAAGACCCAACATAAATCTTCAACTACTTCTTTTGGTAAGAGTCCCTAATTCACCAAGCAAATTTACTACCAGAAGTCACTCTGATTTCTTAATGAAGTAATCCAAGGATTTGATAAGAAGAAAAGCCCAAGTAACATCCTGCACTTCTTGCAAATGTCTTAGGAGCATCTCTGCTTTATCTGACCTGCAGCCGTAACCACAAAGCAGGGGTTGAACAGCTTTGAGCTTCCAGGAAGCATTGCACAGAGGATGAGTGAAACAACTTGAAAAAGAAGAAGATAAAGAGCATCATTGTCCCCAGCTGGTGTCTTGTGCAGCAAGACGCACAGGGGAAGAGCGAGGAGGCTGAGAGGAAACCACGGTCTGGAAAGGGGATGGCTCCAAGATCAGCTGGAGGAAAAGAGTGGGATTACTCAGCTCCTTCAGGTGCTTCTCTCTCAGGGACTCCTAACAAATCAGAATGAAGCAACAACAGAAATACCAGCCATTTGCTATGGCCACTTTTCCCAATGAGAGAGAAAGGCAATAAACAGTTTCTCATGAAGGCAGACCAAGACCAATCTATCACCAGCACATCCATCTCAAAATAACATGACCCCGATTTCATAGTCTTCCCCTTCAAAAATCAGCATGAAGTGCAGCAGAGAGCATGAAAGTTGAAACCAGCTTTCCCTCGGGAGCAAACTGAGTGTTTCAAGAACCAGACAGACCTGCTTAAGACCAGTCCAGCCCACTGCACATGTGGTTTACAAAGCCCTTGTATTAAAAGCAAGGTAGGATAATGAGGGTTGTAATATCTCTTATAGCGTTAACTGTAAATGAACTTATTGACTCCAAACCAATGTGAAGTTCAATAAATAGGGGGACACAGCTCACTGTCTTTAAGCTCTTCCTTTTGAGTTAATTAAGAATTGAAGCACTGTGGGTTTGTACCTGAGATTCCAGCACCAATACCTTAATTGGTATTAAGGAATAGATTTAAATGGGTAATAATTGCAATCCGAAGGTCCATCCCCATGCAATCCAGAACAGCTCCTACCTGCCTGCTCTAAGATTTCAGCAAAAGGAGCCGCTCTGCTAATGTCAAGGTACAGAAATAGTTTAAGATACTTTTTGAACTGCCATAATCAATAGAAGAGGAGAAACCATGCTCTTTATGATCCACGCTCACTTTTGCTGAATACATATGAACTAGTTTACACTCGCAAGTATTCTCCAGGACTTTTGTCTAAATCAACCTGCCAACCACTCAAGACCTGAACAGAAACCCATGTTGCTTCTGAAGGGCCACCAAACTCGCTGACAGCAAGTATGCAAAGACTTAAATGGGCGTCTTCAGAACAAAGGACACAGGATAAAAAGCAGAGAACAATTTTGGAGGGTTTCACCCCCATCTTCCAGCAATAGCTGTTCCTACTAACTCTGCTCCTTGCATCTTAACACATTGTAATTCACACCTCAAAATCTCCTTTATTTTTCTTTTAATTTAGCTCTTTTACTCTCAATTCTGTCTTTTGCATTTAATGCCTCTGACTTTATTCATGCCAGGTAGGACTGCTTATTTAAAATAACACATTTTTAATATGTGCATTAGTGCTGTTTTAGAAACAGAATAGTCTCGACTTGGTCAGATTAGTGTATCTCTCATTTAATTACAACTCGAAAGGTTAGAAAGTTTTATCATGCACACATATTCTCTGGGAATTATCTGACTCTAAAATATAATTAATCATCCTCTGTCATGCTTTTATTATACCCACTGCTCTCTGGAGTCATTCCTTTATTTCTTCTTCATTTGTATTCCTCTGACCTTCCTCTTCACTCTGTTACCACAGACCTCAGGTGAATTTTAGCCGACTGCTCAGAAATGAGTGGCTGTTGTTAAACCCATTTGTCAACCACATTATCAACTCACAAACATGAGATCTCTGCATATGTTTAGCATTTTCCATATATAGCAGTCCAAGTATTAACATGGATGGCATCTGTCAATGTTGACTAAAATTAAATTTTGGAACTACTGTAAATAATAAAGCAGTCATATAAAGATTATTTCTCTGGAGCATAAGCTACCAGTAAACATGATTTGCATATTGTGCTTACAGCTGTTTCAACATGAACTGTTTGCTGTGTTTCATTAAAATGATTTGATTTGTCAGATTCCAGGATAGTTGCAAGTCTACGTATACCAGCCTGGATGAATGCAGTGACAATTCAGGTTTTCAGAACTATGCACATGTGTACTGGATTAGTGAGCTAAATTGAATAATAAAGCTTAAAAAGAGATCATTAATCACATGTTTCTGACGAGAGAAATGAAAGAGGGAGTACCTCCGAGAGACGTTCCTAAGAAACAAAGAGTACAAATAGCAAAGCAATGTCCCCTGTGAAAAGAAAACCTCTTTTATAGACCTACATCTCGCTTCCATTCACCACATCGCAATCTTTTCTATCGACTTAGTGGAAGTTAAACTGGGACTTGGGCATGAAACTTAAATGATATTTCCATATAATACTCTTGATCTAGATAATAACATTCATACATCTAGGAAAAGTTTCATTCTAAGTTACAGTAAATCCGCACAAATCTTTTTTTTTTTTCCTCATGAACATTTTCTTTATTTCCTTCTCCCTTAACATCACAAGAGCCTAGATTTTCTCTCCTCTCTTTTCCTCCCTATACACGTAATCACGGCAGAGCAGCAAAGAGCAGGCAGAAATTTGATTTCAGCTATGGAGCTGTCTCTTCCCAAAGAGAAAAATGGTCAGATGGTGCAAAGACTGGATTAAAAGGAATCCTGTGCTGTGAAGGCACGGGAACGCACAGATAAGACTCACCAAAGAGCCACAGCACTCATCCGCATGATTGGGGCTGTATTCTAGAGTTCACCTATGCCAGAGAAGAGCAACAGAGAGAGCATCATTGACATCACTTAGAGTTTTGGGGCTAATTTATCTTTATGTCAGACCCTCTGGGTGTGAGCCAGAGCCTGGTGGGGCTGGCTGTGAGCTTGATGCTGGCCCCCAGGTGACTTCAGCTTCCCTGCATCACATCCCCCAGTACACTCAGTCCCAGGTCGTATGGGAAATTTAAAAGGCAAATATTGTGAGTAACTAGGACAACGGCAGCTGCCCTCTTTTTGGTTATCTAACCTCCCTTTCCACCACCTTGCTATCCCTTCTGGCTCTCAGCCGTCATAAGAAGAGGACCTTAAGAGGGGTTCTAGATGTGCCCTGTTTTCTCCCCATTTGCAGAGCACGCAGGTTACAGAGAGCAGAACAGAGGACAGGCACTGCCTGGCTTCTCGCTCTATTGCAGACAAAGCAATAGATGTGACACCCACTTGAACAGCTGTGTCCTGAGCAAAAACATTCCATTTTTGTCTTCTCTGCCTCTGCAACTCCTTGCTCTTCACAGTCCTGAAGTATTTTTCAACATTATTGAAAGAGATAAGGATACCAGAGTGAGAGATAAGGATACCAGAGTGTGGCACTAAACTTTTATAGCATTTGGACATCATTGAAAGTGTCAGTGCAGCTTTTAAAGGTGTATTTTCCAGCCAGGAGCCAACTTAACTAGATGTGATTACAGGGGTTCTGCAGTAATCCTGATTAACCAGTGCCAACCTGCGAACTTTGGTGGTTAGCAAACGTACGTCGTTTGACTCGAAGTCTGCAGTCCAAAGGCAGCGGAGAAGTTTCTGCTGCTCACAGAATATGACAGGAATTTAAATCCTACATTTGCCATAATAATCAAAGCTTTAACAAAAAACCACAAGGAATAACTGTTCATCGAGTGCATGTCCAAGGAAAGTGCTCTGCAAAGTATTTTGCAGCAACAGAGTCTGTCTCAGAAGGAATGCACATGCAAAATATTTCAGCAGAAGAAATTCTCTTGCTAGTCACAGACAGATAGATTTGCTTCCAGGAAAGCCTGTCCTCTCTTGAAAAGTCTGCTAAGGAAATGTAATGCTTCAAGAATGCTGGAACAGGGAGAAGGAGAGAGAAAAAATAGCTGCTTCTGTTTCCCAGCCAATTCCGAAATTGAGAAGGAAATTGGTTTAGGTCGAAATATATATGCTTTTTCAACAACAACAAGACCTCCACATTTAGCATAGGCACAATCTGAAATGCTTCATTTAACCTAAAATAAAGTATTTTATTATGTTTTTGGTTGGTTTAGCTGCTGAACAAAAGATTGTTTCCTTTTATAGAGCTTTTTTTAAAACTAAAAAATGCTGATTTGAAGCAAAAAGCTAAGAAGTTGGATCATTAAAGCGCTGAAATGAAAAGTTTTGGTATTTCCCGTGAAATGGTTTTGAATTCTCTCTTGTTCCTATATTTTTCATCAGGAGCTATTTATAGGATTTGACCCAAATTCTTTTCTCCCCAGCTAGCTCCTATTTTTCAACTAATTTATTAGTTGTCCAGTGAAGTAGTGCCCAGATCTAAAGGTAGCATCAGTTTAGTTATCTAAAGAAAGCAGTGAAAAAAAGACTCTTAACACCTCAGACAGGGAAAACAATGGGAAGAGAAGCCTTCCCTTACTGTACTTGTGTTTTTCAAAAGATTTCCTAAGAGGAGGCCTTCACAATAGGCCAACCATGTTCAAAATGCAGCTTTTCTTATTAGACTACATATTCCTTACTCCATGTCAGCCTGCCGGGACAGTTTTTATGCCTCACACATATGCTGAAGCCCGAGTATTTGTTATGAAATCACATTAGCGCTCCTGCTCTGCCATCCTCTAGGCCCTGGTGATGGGATTTGGAGCTGCGCGTCCTCCTTTGCAACGCACGCAACAATTCTCATGAATTTCTGCACATTTAAATGGCAACTTGTGCACTGGGTGAAGACTTGAGAGGAAACGACCGTGTTTCTATGGCCAATGAAACAAGGTTTTGAGGTATGAGAGCCACCAAGTTTTCTCCTAGCAGATGAATTAACTGAACCAGATACTCCAGGTGCAATCTGGATTTTGCTCAGGAGCCGTGTTACGAGCTGCAGAGTAGCTACCATGGTATGCTCACTCAGGTTTTTTGCTGTTTTCTATCCCTACTCTTTTTCCATACTCATGTAGTGTTATGGTTTTCAATTTGAAGCAATTTATTGGAGCCAAATTCTTGCCCAGATGCTGACACCAAATAGCACTCTAGAAGTCACCAGAAAGACTACTCATGGGTAATTGCTAGACTGGCAGAAACAGGTTCTTTTACTTAAGCGAGCCGAAAGGTTTTGATATAGTTCAAATTATATAACTACGTTTTCTTCCAGAAGGAGAAAGACAGACCTTATTGAAGTCGAAATCAAAACTCTCATTTACTTAAAAGGGCCAGAAAGTTAAAGAACTAAAACTTTTGTAGCTTAAAAAGGAGAATCATAAGAGAGCCAGTTATCCCATTCATTTACTGGATCTGTCTGAAGAGTCTGGTCTGAGTAGCTTTTTTTAACCTCCAATTTTTTTGAGAAGACTGAAGAAAAGAACTGACCTGCAAAGAGGAAAAGCAAATGGATGATTTTTTTTTAATTCTGTGGGGCAAAAAAATAAAGTGATCTTAGTTTTAGGTGCAAGTTATGAAAAATCATTGTAATTTGTACTAACTGGGTCCTCACCCTTTCATTAGCAAAGGCTGCTGTCTGCACCAGATCACTAATGATGGCTTTGTGATGGCTGTGGCACACCCAAACCCACCAAACGTCACACTGAGATTGTTTCTAGAATCACACGACGCAGCTATTATCTTGTACCGCAACTGCATATCTGAGTAAATAATGCAAGCTGCCTCCAGAACAAAAAGTTTTTGAAAGCATTTGTTTGTGTACTGAAGTCATCAGTGTTACATGAAATAACAAAAATTAAAAAAAGAGAGAAGAATGAGCACTTGCAAATTCACAAACAGACATTTACATTGTCGGTCAAGTCAACGGCAGCAAGTAGGGAGAATAAGGAGCTGTACATTACCCTACTGTAGGACAATATGCGTAGGACCTTGCTAGAGCATTAAATGCTGCAGATGGACAGCAACATATATTAGGTATCTAAAACTATTACAAATCAGCCTGCTAACAGCACATGAGCAGGCTTGCAATGACCTCGGCACCATCACACACACTCTTATCTGCTAAATCGCTTTGCGGTAACCTCACCTCATGTCCTTGACCATACTTCTAAAAGTATTTGTCTCCTGCTTTCCAAAGAACTGACAGTCCTTCTTTGGGGCTTCTGAATATCAGAAGGCTTTTTTTTTTTAAATTTATTAAGTATTTGCTTTTTTTCCTTTGTAGATGCAGTCCATTCTTCCTTCTTACTACTGATACACAGCTAAAGAGCTAAACCAACTTTGGAATATGGTATGTATTTATCACATGGACAGCTACAGCTTTAGTTAGCCAATGGGTAGTTGGCTGTATTGGGTTTGCGTGGCAAGGTTTTGGTAGTGGGGGGGCTACAGGGGTGGCTTCTGTGAGAAGGTGCTAGAAGCTTCCCCCACGTCCAATAGAGCCAAAGCCAGCCAGCTCCAAGATGGACCTGCCACTGGCCAAGGTTGAGCCCATCAGCAACGGTGGTAGTGCCTCTGGGATAAAGTATTTAAGAAGGGGGGGCGGAACCTGCACAACAGCAATTGCAGCCAGAGAGAGGAGTGAGAATATGAGAGAGGAACAACCCTGCAGACACCAAGGTCAGTGAAGAAGGAGGGGGAGGAGGTGCTCCAGGCACCAGCTCAGATTCCCCTGCAGCCCGTGGTGAAGACCATGGTGAGGCATGCTGTCCCCCTGCAGCCCATGGAGGTCCACAGTGGAGCAGATATCCACCTGCAGCCCGTGGAGGTCCATGGTGGAGCAGATATCCACCTGCAGCCTGTGGAGGACCCTATGCCAGAGCAGGTGGATGTGCCTGAAGGAGGCTGTGACCCCGTGGGAAGCCCACGCTGGAGCAGGCTTCTGGCAGGACCTGTGGACCCGTGGAGAGAGGATCCCATCCTGGAGCAGGTTTGCTGGCAGGACTTGTGACCCTGTGGGGGACCCACGCTGGAGCACTCTGCTCCTGAAGGGCTGCACCCCGTGGAAGAGACCCCACTGGAGCAGTTTGTGAAGAACTGCAGCCCATGGGAAGGACTCACATGGAGAAGTTCATGGAGAACTGTCTCCTGTGTGAGGGACCCCACGCTGGAGCAGGGGAAGAGTGTGAGGAGTCCTCCCCCTGAGGAGGAAGGAACAGCAGAGACAACGTGTGATGAACTGACCACAACCCCCATTCCCCGTCCCCCTGTGCTGCTCGGGGGAGGAGGGAGAGAAAATTGGGAGTAAAGTCGAGCCTGGGAAGAAGGGAGGGGTGGGGGGAAGGTGTTTTAAGATTTGGTTTTATTTCTCATTACCCTACTCTGATTTGATTGGTAGGAAATTAAGCTAATTTCCCCAAGTCGAGTCTGTTTTGCCTGTGACGGTAATTGGTGAATGATCTCTCCCTGCCCTTACCTTGACCCACGAGCTTTTCATTATATTTCCTCTCCCCCGTCCAGTTGAGGAGGGGGAGTGATAGAGCAGCTTTGCTGGGCACCTGGCATCCAGCCAGGGTCGACCCACCACATTGGCAAGCGAAAGAATTACCTATGGCACTGCATGAAATGGGACAGTTTCAAAGGATGCTGTAAAAAAGCATCCTTTGAAAAAGAAAAAAAATGTTTTTCAAAAAGGAAGGATTTAAAAAACAGTAGGAAACCTCAACACAACCAGTCTTTTGTATGTAGGTACTTTACAATAGCTGTAGGACAGATATTGATTTTTTTTAATACACACTGAATATTCCTACATTAAATAAATAGGACATCCCAGTGGGTTAACTAGGGGACCTAAGACTGCTTCATCCCACTTTCTGGGTTCAGTGTACGCCACTTCATGGTGGGTGCTATTTGCTGTCCCCTTGAATGCTCTTGTTTCAACTGGAAGGAAAACAGGCAGGTAAGTATGGCCCCACCACGTGCCAGAGCCAGCTTACTGAGCCCAGTCTGGAGCAGGTGGGGGAAAACACCCCTCTCCTACCGTTGTGGAGTCCCCTTAAACCAGGCTGGTGCTGGTGGCGAGCAACCCATGTTGGAGTCCCAACTGCTCAGCAAACGGGAAAAGGGCTCACACCGGTTAACTCAAGCTGGTGAAGTATACTCATGGGGGAAATACGCTTTCCTAAATCTTCCTTAAGGAACGTCTTTAAGACGTGCTTGGAAATCCCTGGAGAAAATCCACTATTCAAATGCATAATATGACTATGGTCAGTCTTTCTCAGTCCTTCTTCTCCTTTCTGTTGAGAGTCTCTCTCCCGGTCTCTCTACAGTTTTCTGGGATGGAAGTAATTGACTGTGATATTTGTCTCCATTTAGGCTTTTTTCCCCCTGCTCTCTTTGCATGTTCTACCCCCTCCTGCCTTTTCTATTTATACAGCAAACTTTCTGAAGCAGAGACTTTCTCTTGTTCTGTCTGTTCTTTGTCTCAAACCACGGTGTCCCATCAATGCTCGGTTTGTTGGCACAATGATAATAGACTTGATAATTATTATTGGTCCACGCTATTAAAGTTACATCAGTGACATGAATGTGCAAAACCATCAAGCTGCTGGGAAGACTATCTGTAAATATCTTAGCAGATGTCATGTGTGTGTGAGAAGCTGAGTTAAGGAGCTAAACAAGTACAAATCTGTTTACAAAATGATGAAAATGCTCAGGAAGGATGGAATTAGTTGGCGCAGCACAAAATGGAGGTATCGTGGTGCTAGATGCTTACTTCACCTATCCTTGTTTTACATCAGGGGTCATACTCCATTACCTTTTGCTCCAAGCTCCAAGTCAAATTTGATTAGGGACTAATCTGATTCCACATAATGAGAATACTATTTAGGACGCATGCTTTAAATGTGGCTTTTAGTCCACAGTTTGTTAGGTTAATGAATTTAACAATTGAGATGATTTGTATGTTCCATGGATGATTTGGCATGGAAGGCATTTGTAAAATGTGAAAACTGGCTAAAAATGGCATTTCAAGCAAAACAAGCAAATAATTATGGCTGATGCTATATTTGTCCTTCACTGATACATAGGTAGTTAATATTTTTCAGATGTTTTTAAAAGTACAGTTAGAAAGCATGGAATGAGGAAGAATTTATTGGACAGATAAAATGCAAGAAGAATATTTTAATTTTCTGAGCAGATCTAGTAAAGCACTTTGGTGCTACAACTCCTACACTTACATGGTGCCTCCAAGTGAGTATGAAACATTCCATGCTTGGAGCACAGAGCATCTGAAATCAGCACTCTTGTCTAGCTAGCCATCAGCAGATGTGGGTCAGATGCGGGACTTAACCCCCACTCACCAAACACCCCACTCCCAGCTCATTTCTATGGGAAGGTCCCACCCAGGACCCTCTCTGAACGCATGCATACACAGCCTTTCTTTCAAACCATGAGCTCTGATCAGTCCTTTAGCTTTTAAGATGTAGTCGATGGTGCTGGAGCTTTCCTTTTTATTGCACAGAAGTTTTGTAGCTAAAGGATTCAACCAGCAAAGCAGAGGCACAGATGGCCTCATCATCCACCTCTGCTGAGCACCCTTCTCATTAAATGATGGGCAGAGCAACCCTGTGCTGCTGGTAGTGGAGATAACAAGAAAGCTGATAACTACCTCTGGAAAGGTAGAAGCCCTGGATCCTGGACCCTGCTTCCAGAAGTACTGGCACATTTTATCCAGTCGCTTGAGGCATGCTTCTAGCAACTTCTCACAACTAAAGTTCAAACTTCAAACCAAACCAAACTTCAAACCAAACCAAAGCTTTTAGGTATCCCCAGGAGTGGGTAGCTGGATGAGCTTTCAGGGTTGCAATTTCAGACACAGGAACCTGAATTTTGCCCAAGCCTTACAGTGATGCTCAAATCCTGTATTGGATTTGTCTTGCTCATTCCTACTCCAGGACCTGAGACCCAATTGCTTGTCAGAAGCACTGAAACAGAGTGGTTGGAGGGCAAAGAAACTCTAATAGCATTACAAATCAATAACGACTTTTCTTATATTACAAGTTTGTTGCAGCACAAAGCTCTGCAGTCAGATGCTGCACATACTATTCTTTTTTAAAATTTGGAGGCTTGGGGACACTATTGGTGAACAGAGCACCTGGGAGATTTCACGCTAAGCCAGCTATTCTAGGGGAAAGAAAGTTGTATTTCCCAGGGCACCACCAGGCTCTCCTTGAAAGCAGCAGCAACAAGGCCATCTAAACAATGTCTTTACAAAAAAAAGGAAAAAAAAAAAAAAAAATCATCTACCATGGTTACACTGTGCCTCAGGGCTCACTCTGATGTGTTTCCATAGAGCTCTACTGCAAAGATCATCTTGCTGCCGGCATGTCACAAATTCCCATGCTCTCCACGGTAGCTTCAGGGAACGTGAAGTTCGCTTTCCCTCTCCTCATTGAGTCAAACCCAAAACCTACAGGGAAAAGTGGTGGTGCCTCCAGACGGAAAGGATGACAAGTTCAAAAAAACCTGGAGGGGAAAGAACCTCTTGGGGAAGAGATGCCAATCGATGCCTGGAAGGAGCTGCAAAAGGCGATGAGACACTCCTCCTCTCCGGTTCTCACTCTTAAACACTCATGACACGGCGTATGCCACCCGTGGCAACCTGCCTTCATCGAAACCCATTTTCCTTTACAGTAGTTTAAAGATCATTTACAATTACACAAGATGTCAGTTCAGCCCTCTGTAATTTTTTGTGTTGCTATGAGCGCAAGTCGGCCCTACTCTGCAAAGTGAAGAGGAGCTGGGCCCCTGGCCACCCCTCCTGGGTGCACCATGGACTTGTTGTGTCCATGGGGAAATACAGGTATATGACTTCAAATGGCTTTCAGTTCTGTCACACAAAACCCACAAAAGCCCAAAATTATACTGTTCTGAACCATTGTTGTGTCATCCTCTTTAAGGCAGAAGTATCATCTCTCACTTTGCTCTCCTGCCTAAGCAATCTCTCTCTGATAAGTGCGCAGGGTATATCACAGGATTCGCCTTAGGGCAGAGACTGTAGTGACTACATTTCCTAGCTAATGAGCATCTGAGAAAAGGTTGTACAAGGAAGAGAAAAAGAAGCAGCGCCAAAGCTTGTAGTTAAATATCAATCTTTTGATCAATCTTATTCCAGCTTGATGTGAACATAAAAACGTTAAGGTCCATGCTGTAACTTACTGAGCTATGAGTAGCAGACATGATCTGGGGTGGATCATGCTTCTCCCACTGACAATCCAGGATCTGTGACTTCAGAATCCATAACTTCAGAACGACCAGCTTAAGCACCTGACAACCTGATAGACATTTTGTAAAAGGTACATTTATTATGGGGTACATCCTAACCGACACAAATTCACTCAGCTGATTTTTGCCAGCTGAGGATCTTGCCTTGGCACGATGACAGCAGGCCAGGCTGGAGGAACGTAATGGGAAATACACAGTTGGTGTAAGTTCTGCTGTTGTCTTGAAGTGCTTCAATTGAGTTTAATGGTGATTGTTTACAGCACAGAGTGCAATACCAGTCATAAAGTGGGAGAGCAAGTGAGCAGATGACAGGGAGGGAAAAGGATACGCGTTTCCCTCTCCCAGAGTATGTTACAGAAACTACAGCATTAATTCTCCAAACTTCTTTCCTTTGAGATACCTCCTTATACAGATCTGATGATACTAGGATGCTATATAGTCCACCGTTTATAGAAATACACGGGCAGGACTATACTAATATTAGCATTTAAGAGAATTTATCTGGTTGAGTTAGCTTTGGACACATGTGCATTCTGTTGAAAAAGCACACGAGGGGATCTTCAACAAGAAATAATCATTGCAATGAGCACAACGCTGAAAGCAAGCCCTGTTGATTGCTGGATGCTGACCAACGCATTAGAGATCCCGACAACTATGTGCTTTGCGTGGCTATTTAAACGTATCTATTGCTTATATCTTCTTCACGGTTTGCTTAACGCTGACCTTCTGATTTCAGCTACTCATAATAACCAGAAGTAATTTGCCAAAGGTAACAACGGTAACAAGTAACAACTGTACTTAGGCTTAGCTCCCATATTGCCACAATAACATAACTGTATTAGCATCTGATGGCGGGGAAGATTTCAAGTCCCAGCACAGTGAGATAAATGTTACTAAATGTTAGACTACTGTGAAAGATTCAACAAAACATAATTACCATGATTATAGGCCATAAAAAGAAACATTACAAAAGAGCTCACTTAATACAAAGGAGAAGAGGAACAAAAAATAGATTTCTGTCTAGAGGTCCCTTTTACACAATTACAACACATTTCAGCGGTCGATACGCAAAGCCAGGTTGTTGTATCCAGAAAAGCAGAGAGAATAGGATTTTCATTAAACCAGCGGTATATCCCCACTTCCCTTCCTCCATCTGGTTCTACTGGTTTTCTTTGGGTGAGAGTTATTTTGATGGGCCATGACCAACTTGTCACCCCACAAAGGCATTAAGACAAAATATCTTTCACGTTAGGAGTTTCCCATGACCCACAGCAGCATGGTGGGGTCCCCTTGGTGTGGGGAGCAAACAGCAGCATATAGAAGGAAAGAGGCTTTGAAAGGGTCCAAAGCAAACACAGAAGTAGTGGGAAAAAACACATGAATATGACCTGTCCCAAAAACCAGCCTCATTAGTGGTCTCCCACCTCCTCTGGCTGCAATCTAAGGAAAGACTTCAATTATGACACGATCACGAAGTGCTGAAGAAGACAAAGCCAGAAGTTGTTCAGAAACCCACAGCATATTCATTAATAGCCCTGGGAGAGATGTACGTTTCTCCAGCAGCTTTTCAGGCAGACACATGTATTGATTTCTGCAAGCTGCCTCCTTCAGAGAGGCTGCACACAGCAGTCCTAGTCACATCTTCTGCATGTCCTCATTTTTTCTGGAAATAACTACACTCCTAAGAGCAGGACATCCTGTTTTTACCCTCTTCCACCTTCAGACCCCTCCAGAATTCACTTTTTATGTCTATGCTGAAAATCGAGTTACAGCAGCTTCCATATCACCTTCCCACTCTTGCTTCCAAACTGGCAAGCCACCAGGACCTCTTTTTTTCCTAAATTATAGCCACCAACAGGAAAAGCAGAGATACGGTAATGGGTATTGGGCAGGGGGCCAGTTTTGGTGGGGTTTGGAGTAGCTGAGCTCTGCAGTGCCGTCGCCCACTCCTTGGTGTGGGGAGCAAACTGCTAATGAGCCACCAGTATAACCTTGCTGGGCTTGTAGACTAGAACCGGGGTGTCACTGCAGGCAGGACTTTGTTCCCTCTGCTGTTGTTCAGGCAATAGGCCTGCCCGCATCGTGGCTCTACAACCTTTGTTTTAGGCCTAATTATTTATTATTTTGCAACTCAGTCACAAGCCCTGGGACTTGACATGGTGGGAATCTTTTACATGCACAGAAGCATTTGAACTTCAGCTTTCCTTAGGATCACTTTACACGATTTGCCGATCACTTAACATGACTAATGATCAAATTGGAGGTAAAAGTTTCCTGGTGAAAGTGATAAAAATCCATGAAAGAAACCTTTATAGTCTTTCCAATTATTTTCCACATTCCGTTCATAGGTGACAAATTAATGCTTAAGCATATTGAGGGAGTATGTGCCCTTTATTTAAACAGCAATATAGATATCAATTAAAGGACAAATTAGTTCTACCTTTTGACTTATGTGCAAAGAAGAGAATTGCTACAGTATTAAAGAGTTTTTAACTAGTGGGTAGTGTGGTAATTAGGGAGCTGTCAGAGCTTGTTATGTTATCTTGCAGCAGTTGGTGTTCAAAATACTTCTTGCCACTCATGATCTGAGTGGGATGTTGTTAATAATGCAGCTACAGTCTACAAGAGTTCAAAGGGTAGAATTTAATTACGATACTGTAAATTCCTAATTTTCAATTACTATGACACTAGGGAACTGCCCTTGAAAAGGGCACATAAAAGACATTTTGTCATTTACAAATGTATGAATAAATAGGAAGGCAAAGACAAATAATATTTGCAGGATTGTTACACTTGCAAGATCTGCGGCTGCTTTTTTAATTTATTTTTGCTGTACTAGATTGCAAAACAGTTTTCCCATGTCAACAGTTACAATGCATCATTTGCAGATATTATCTCACTCCAGGCAGCAGTTTCAAGGCCATCAAAAATAATACTTTGATCTGTAGTGTATTGTAAGCCCACACACAGCTGATGGTCACAAGAGTTATGTACAGAAAATAACTGCCTATTTTAGGAAAACCCCTTATTTGGAATCAAATGCCCAGCTACCTTGCTAAATCTCCTCTATTGTTGAATTCACTAGACCACCTAGGCCAGTGATATGCAAATATTTGGGAGAAGGCCTTTCTCTGCCCTCCAGTTTCATCACTGGTCACCACTGACCTCATCACTAAACTCAGCAGTATACAAATGACCTGGCTTCACCACCAGCCAAATTCTACCTGGAGGCTGTGGACCACATTGGAAAGGATGGATCAAAGTATCCCCCTTCCTTGATGAAGCTCCATTACTAACTACAGTTGACCGAATATACCCAAGCCCGGCACACAAGAAGACTTTTGTATGAAAGACCATATATTCATTAGAAGGGGTACAAGGGATTATGAAGTCAGCGTTAATAAGGAAAGCAGAAAAGTAGAGGAAGAAAGGTTTACCTAGATAAAATAATTAAGTTAAAAAAGCAAGTACCATTTGCCCTGTGGGCAGTACTTCAGTCATGTTTAGGAGGGAGAACACTGAACGTTGGCCCCATGTAGCCTCTCTCACAGGAGAGCATCATCCTTGTGCTACCCTTAATGGCGCAGCCTGTTAAACGTCACCTACAAGTACACCAAGTGCATTCAGTCAACCTGGTTTTCTCTCTGCCATTTTCAGAAGTGCCAAGACAAATATTCCCTCCAGGGCAGTGCAGCTCAATACAGAAACTTACATATAAACCACTCCCTCGTGCCTGCGGTGAGGTGAGAAGCAATGCTGCTTGCCCTCATCCGCATGCAGAGCCGCACGCGGCGAAGGGCTCGCTCACCACCTTTGCCTGGAGTGGGAAGGTTTTCAGCTTCTCTTGTCCTAGAAGTTAGAGACAGTTCTGAAACAACCCTTAGCAGAAGGATAACAAGCAAATCCCCCGCATAAAAGGGAAATAGGAAACACTCCATGACCTTGGGACATTTCTTTTATCATTGAGGAGCACCAGTGACTTGCATTTTAGACTTACTGTCAAGTTACTGCGGCTTAACAAGTTACACCAGGCTAGCAGAGGTGCACTAACCGTCTAGGTGCATGCTCTTTGCCTGCGGCGAGTGCAGGCTGATGTAGCTTCTCTCACACCTTAGGGAAACCGCTTTTAGGAGAAGTTGTGTTACCTTGTGCTGACTACAAAGACTGTAGACAGTTACAGGGGTTCAGCTGACCAGCCGTGTTGTTACTGTTGTCTCACAAAGGGAGTTTGTTACCCGGTGTGCAACAATCCAATTCACACACTGAGTCGAGATATTGATTTTATTTCATTTCTGCGCAGAGATGGGTGCTGGGTGGTAATTCCACAAAGCTAGCACAGTGAATCATCAAGTCAGCATCTACTTATACACACTCATTACCATATTCAATTTCCTAATACATATGCAGCATTATGATTAGCTATGGTTGGTTAAAATCTCTTCACCTACTATTTAAATTAATGAGCATGCTCAGTTGTCCTTCAATTTGAGTCTGGGGTGTAATTATGTTAAGGGGCTCATAAGTTGGAGGTCGCGATCTCCCGCTGCTGGAATTACCTTTCCCCTAGTTACTGTTTTTTGGCACCTTCTGGGATAGGATGTTCCCTTTTATCAGCTTCTCAGCGCTCCTTCGAGGTCTAGTTGCTGCAGGACGTCCTTGGTTAATGTTTGTTCTTCTGATTAGGGATGATTTAGTATCCTTTACTTACAAAAACATCTTGGCCTGATACAACGTTAGCTGAGTTTCAGAGTTAGCTTTCAACATAACTACAGCTTACTAATTTACAGGGGAGCCTTCAGCAGATGCATCAGCCACTGGATTTCTGTTTCAGTGGGAAAACCACGCATCGCCTGCAGAATTTGACCTTCCAGGTCTGCTGCAGGTCTGCACTCCCGATATTCATGCAGTTCTGAATACCAGAGCTACTAGTTTCACACCTCCCACTAAAAGAGAGCAAGATCAAACTCACAGAAAACTCCGTGCTCCTCTCTGAAACTGCAGGTGATTCTGGTTTATGATGGTCTTTATGCCAAGTTTCACAAACAACCATGATCTGGGGGACTGCAGCAGAAATCATATTTGTGGGTGTTTCTTACCAAACCTACAAAATAAAAATGAATGCTCCAAGGCCAAATATCTAAAGAGATCTTTTATTCAAGCTGAATAAATAGCTATAATTGAATCCCATGAAACAGACTGTCGTTGGTGGGGGAAGGGATAAATAGCCATAATCGAAAGTTTACGTAGCGTGAGACTCCGCAGCGGGGAACTGTGCTATTAAAGTATTTTTTCTGATGTATTTTTAAAACATTTATAATTTATATAAAAACACCAGGTGGTACCTTTAAAGTTATTTAGCATGAAAGTCCAATAAAAAGCTCCTTAGGTTTTAACAGCATGATACAATAGCTCTCACAGTATGTATAGTTTGCCAACTCTTATATTCAGTAGTGTAGGGAACAAAAGCACAATACTTAGTGCTCTCTGTCAAATCAAGAAAAAGCCATTTCACCACTTGCAGTGATTTACATACACAGCAAGTCAGTCCAAAATGTGGGTGCCTTATCCAAGAAGGGAGAGGAAGCGCAAAAGGTCAGAAGCACCATCACAAGCGCTAAATGCAAAGCAGTTTCATTAGGTTTTCACAGATATGAAATGCTGAAGGAAATCCCAACTGAAGCATGTCCTTCAAGTAACACACATGTAGCACCATCCTAATTTTCTCAGTTACTCAGCAGTGGAGATCGTGTCAGCTTGTTAATAAGGCAATCAGCATGTGAGACACCAACACAAAGGAGGAGGAAAACAACCTGTTTTCAAGTAGTAGGTGCACAGAAATAATTTATTTGGGGTCGTTAATTTCCAATTCTGAGCTCTGACTAGTCCCTTGCTTTGTTTTTTTGCAGAATAAAAAATAAAACTAAGGCAAAACCTCTAGCCTCAGGTCCCACTATATGATCTCTCACTACAAGTCAGTGGGAGTCTATAGATATGGCCGAGGGCAGATTTTGTCTCTGTGCCTGTGATTAGTGATTTGAGGAGGTAAGAAGAGCAAAGAAAAGAAAAATAGAAACAAAACTTATTTTATGTAGGACAGCTGCTTTTTCGTGCTCTGGGCCACTCAGTACCATGGCTCTAACTTTGACACGGACCAGCTTTGAAAAGGCGTGCAGCAAAACCAAATCATGATTACATTGGCATCCACGGTGCAGGCAAATCTACTTTTCATTATTTGTTCTATTATCAAACAAGACTGATGGCAACAGCACCAACAAAATCTAAGCCATTTTCCCCCGACTACAGCTTCTCACGACTGGATGTGGTGCAAGTCCTGCATCTCTCAGCACTCAGGGAGCGGACGTACTTAACACTTTGCAGGAACAAACCTGGAGACTGTTGAAAACGGGGGGAAGAATGGCATCGTACCGATGGGAGTAGTACCTAGGCCATACAAACCAAGGCCCCGGCAGTGCCATGCATGCACAAACTTGTTTCACAAACCAGCCTGTCAGCCAGTGGCATCACAAAACTATTTTGATTGGTTTGAAACCAATCATACTGGATAGGGTGAGAGGGGGTTATTTTTTTTCCAAACTCTGATAGTCAATTTTTTCTAGACTGACGCCCACAAACAAAATTTAAAAGTGTTTCAAGGTGGTCTTTCAATAACCTGAAGTGTTAATAGATTATTTAGTAGACCCCCACACTAATCCAGATAAGCATCATGCATAGGCTGAGGAGAAACCTAACAGTTGTCAAAAAACCTGAGGCACTACCACCAATTCATTCAGCTCGGTTAACGGTCAGGGCTTGAGAGAAGGCGTTAACAGCAGCTTCATCTTGACAGGGAATTAACTACCACTATTTATACTCATTGTCAAAGAAAAAAACTGGCAAAGCATAAACTTTTAATCGTCAAGAACACAACTCTGCTATGTGATCCTGGGGGAAACAAAATCCACCTGCTCCCTGATCTGGGTTGGCCCACAATACAACGAAGAAACTTCAGTTGTCTTCAAACGCCAAACTCCTGCCCCGATGCCTGTATCACAGGCTGCGCGCTGCCATAAAACCAGCTCTTTGCCAGGCCCTACCACTGGGCAGATACATTGAGATTGAAATTGCTCAAAGCAAACTTAACTGGTCCATGGTCTGTGTCTCAGGATCTTCGGGGTCTGCCTTGGGATCTTCCTGCTGAAGGACAGCAATCCGGAGAGGAGGGTTCACAGCTCACCCATGTGTATAATCCTCCAAGTGCAAGTAAGCAAAGCACAGAGTATAGAAGTACTCTGGTGTCAGATGAAAGGTACTTTGCCAGGACTGCATTTCTGATGCTTGCGCACTGGTGCTGACTCAAACACTATGAAAAAGGCAAGTAATAACTTTGTAAGTGAACGTGTTTAAAGAACAAATAGTTTTTTCTTAATTTTCAGTCCCAGCATTGCACCCCTACTTCTCTTTAGAGGTAATACCAGAGGAGGTGACTGCATTATACTGTAAATACACCAAAATAGAAATGTTTCTCTGTAATGGATTAGCTCATCACCTAGGCCAACTTCTCCGTTGATCTACATTCCAGGTAGCCTCAGGAATACTGTAAGACCTGTAAATCTGTGAAGAATAGCATCCTTTGAATCTAAATCTCCCCAGCCATTCTGAAGTCATGTTAGTATGTTGCTACAGCTGTAATGTACACGAAGGGACTGTCAGTCGGAGCTGCTACAATCAATGGTATTGAAAGAGAGGGCTGCGGTTAGGTACCTTATCAATCATGTTAAAGAGTGATAAACAATTACAACTATCAGCCCAGTATCGCTGCACAGGACACTAAATGGAAGATTCCCACATCTTTAAGGTTGCATTTTTCATAGTTGATTATATCTTTGTTCAAATTATCGAGTTTTATAAAATCTGTTTTTCAACTCTCTCTGAATGATAGAAGCACCAGGATCTGGAGGACAAACATCCTTTAAACCAATAAGGTGAAGCTGCACTCAGAGAAGCGGCTGTAAAAAAATGCCTTGCCAAGTTACAAATTTTCTCCTTCTCAGTAACTTCCATCATCTTTGAGCTGGATGCCGAGTTGGTTTTTTCTTTAACCATCAGCGCGATAGGCTCGACACTCCTGCGAGCAAGCCTGGTGATAGAGGGGCAGAAACACAGCTCCAGGGACTTGGGAAACTACAGCCTGAGTTAATTTGACAAAGCCAGGACTGGAGGTGAAACCAACTCACTTCCACGAATGCGCCTGATGCGCAGCACTGCCAGNCACCTTACCAAAAGGCAGATGAAATCCACTTCAGTATAGAGATGGAAAAAATCAGCGTTGATTTGTGCCATTGTAGGCTACACTGACATATATGAAGAGAAGAGAAAGGAATTTTCTCCTGCTGTTTCCTTTAAGCTGCACGCTATTTCTGCATTTCACATGATAAATGACAGCTCTGCAAATTTGGCTTGCCAAGTCCCGATGTAACAGTCCACCAGTATCTTAACTGGTTAACAGGACTGTTGTACAGGACCTGCTCTTTCTGATTCCCTGGGCTGATGTTCAGCTGCGTACACTGGATGTATCTTCCAGACAGTCCAGTTATGAGATACATTTTCCACTAC
>VYZW01001335.1:0-11991 GCA_013401315.1 Balaeniceps rex | reverse complement strand
CTTCAAACCAAATCCTGTGGGTTGCATATTACGCACAAGAACTATTTTTTCCCCCGTGTGCATGGACAGGCTGGAAATATAAACCTAACTTTTAATGAGTTCTGTTTTCAGCTAAAACACCTTTCACTTTGTCACCTCAAAACTACCAAAAGCAGAAATTCTGTGTGAGGGAGTAGCGGGTAAGCACGCACCTACACAAAATCCATTTAATTGGTGAATCCTATACCAGACCTGTATAAGCCAAATGGGGACCACTGGGACTCACTGACGGATGTTTCCAGGGAGGACTACGGGAAACCTCTGACTGGCGAGTGCTGAATTAGACCTTTTCTGAGAGATAGCAATTTGCAGTAGGATTCAGTCGGGGAGGGACATCTCTTCACCACCTCTCCTGTCCATAAATGTACTTTTGCTTTCTAAGCCTTCACCCCCCACTTCTGTGGATTGCGTCCCAAGCGTACTCCCCCTTAATACATTTTTGAAGCAAGTATTGCAAGCGCTCTGAGGAGATGTTTTCATAATAAGGGTAATTATCATTGCATTTTAATGTACTGCAATACAGAGCCATGGTTCAGTAGCTTCACTTTGGAGGAAGTGTTAAAATAGAGAGCTTTAGATCTATCATGAAATACATCTGTAACTAACCTTTGGTGCTGCATGCCAGGATTTTCTCATCCTAAACACTAATGAGGTGTGCTCTGGCCTGCTTGCCACAAGTGGATAAGGCTCTTCTAATGAGTCTACAGCTACAAAAAAAAGGAAATAACTATCAAGTCACTTTGGCCTCTTTTTATATACAGTGCCATCTAATAACTCTAATTGTGACAGAACATTGCCTCCTAGAGATTGATATCACTACATTAAAAAAAAAAAAATCAAATCAGAGTGAAGCAAAGGACAGGGGAGCTCAGAGAAAAAAATAAGATTAGCCATAGATATGGCCAACTATCAGAGCCTTAATAGTGTTATAAATCCCATTACTTTCAATATATCTGACATAGCATACACAGGTAGAAAGCAGCAGTAAAATACTACATGCAGGTTCATTATTTTCCTTGGCATACACCACTTGTTGTATAGTTTTGTGAGAAGGGAAGGAAAGGGGAAGAGGATGTTTAGGGGGTGGTGAAGGAGCACTCACTCGTCTTTTTTCAATGAGAAAAATCCCCATTGTGGACATGCACAAGAAGCCTCTCACAGAAGAGGGGAAGCCACTGATAGCAACCCTCAGGTACTACTGGCAGCTGTTCCAAAGTCTCCGAGCTTAGCCAAGCCCTGAAAATCCTTCTCCAGCCTGTCAAGGCCCAGAAAAGGCAGCTGAGCCTTGTTAGCAAATTGGCCAGGCAGAATAGGTAAACTTCAGTTATCCCCAAAAGCCAATTAAGAGGACTTACAAGGCGAGCCTGGCCGGTCAGTAATAGAAAAGAGATTGGCAGCCTTGGCTTGGGAGGTAGGAGCCAAGGTAGCCGGGATAATTACCAAGGTTGTGCGGATACACAATGCTCTTTGGGTCTCAGTTAAGAGCAGACAGCCAAGCAAGACATGACACAGCAGGAGGCTCGGGATGGTAATGCCGTTAATCGGAGACTGCAAATAAACCCAAGCCTGAGCAGAGCTCTCCTCTGCATCGCCCTGTGTAAAGTGTGTTGCTTCTGCGGTGCTGGCCTGACCCCTCCAGCAATCTTGCTATTAGACAGTGGAAACATCAGACATGTCACTGTGCCTCCTGCCCAGGTCCGTGCTTTTGCTGAGAAGCAGCTTTTATGCATAAATAAATAAGTGTGGGGAATCTGGGATGGGAGTCTTCACAAGTGAGATGAAACTTCAAAGCAAAGCCTGTGAAAAACTCAAACTGGAGGCAGTTTAACTGCTGGCATCAGAGTTGGCGGGGGCAGCTAATGGAGCAAGGGAGAGAAAAGAGCATGATGCATAAATTGCGAGGCCTGGGGTCAGTCGGAGGAGAATGGGTAAGAAATCTCCTTTATTCCCTCTCTCACCTATTGTGATTTCCCCTGCAGAAAGAGCTTTCCAAGTGACGAAGCCATCAATGCAAGCCGAATTTTATGTTGGCTACAAAATGACTCTCTTATTAACCCCTCCTCCTAGAATCACCATCAGGTTCTTCCTGCACAATACAACATCTCTCCTGAACCAGAAAGTCTCTTCCTTTATGAAAATTGCACAGTTGTTCAGTGGCATTTTCCAAGACATGAGCCTGGCAGCTTCCATTCTTTCCCGCAGGAGCCCCAATCTCACCCCAATCAGTCACTTTCCTAAGAAGGCCGCCCTATTTCTCCATCTCTCAAGGCAGCCAGAGCTGACTGCAGTGAAGAAGGCATGGGTACAACAAACCTGTCAAGAAAGGGGCTATACAACTCGGAAACGTTAAGTATCATTGATGTATTAGAGAGCTAACACGGTAGCTGTCCTTGCCGTTAAAGGCTTTAGTAATACAGTAATCTCACCATCACATAATTCCTAGCATCTCCCCAGAGAAGCTGAGATTACTGCATCAGCCGTATAAAGGAAAAAGTTGCTTTTCCATTGTGATTCTACCCACAACTTCTAGCACTGCCTTATTAAAATAACTTGCCCCTGACTTTCACAGTATTCTGAAGGTGACAACATTTTTAGACATGACATCCATCTCCAACAGAGAGTGCAGTTACAGGAGCCTTCTAATGGCTTTTGCAAAGCAATAACTCCGCAACTTGAAAAAAAAAATATGAAAAAGCTGCTTTTATTAAGATCCTGTTTTTCATTAACATTTGTATTTTAGACCTGGATATCACGCTGTGGATATTGATGGTAGAGAACTGGGTACTAGGGCACTGAAAGCATCTTCTCCTGGTGATTTATTTTACTGTAAATACCCTTCATTTACTTTATTGAAGAATGGGGGAAAAAAAAAAAGCCAGAGAGAAAAAGAACATTTTGATGTATGCTTTTTTCCCAAGCTCAGGTGTAAGGTGTCTCTGGCAAGGATAATCTGTCAGTATTTAGAGACAGAATAAACTCCATCAGAAACCTAGATGTTTCTGCTTCAATATGTTGGGGAATTCTACCAAGAGACACTTGGGAGCTCTATCCAAAAGCAGGCTTCTGGAGATCAGAAAGAGATGTTTGTTTGGAAGTTTCACTGCCAGCAAAGCTGCTCTTTGTGCAAACTGTGCAGGGACGTTCTCCAGCAGACCCACCACTGCTGACAAAGTTCCCTGGTGGCCTCCCTGCACCTTCCTCAAGCGTTCCCGCTATGATTTTATTTTGTTAAACTAGATCAAAGTTTTGAATCTCTTCACAAGTCATAAAAACGTAAACACATTCACAATAAAAGCACTCACCAGCTCTCTCAGAAATGGTAGATAGCAAGCTCAAGGAGTTATTTTTCCTTACACCCATAAAACTTTCTTCTTAAGTAGCCTGGGAGTATAATTTACAAAAAAATTTCTGATTCCATTCCCTTTAACTTCAGGTTTGTCCTTGACTTTTCTAGCAGGAAGATTTTCTTTTAGTAACTTTACAATTTCAAATCACCAGGACTGCTTTCAGAGCTTTGGTAAGGATCCTTCACAGGTGGGTTTAAATGTCTCAAGTGTCAGTGAACAAGCTACAAAAGGGCATCCTACCAGCCACTTGATTTCACTTCACTTAAGCAAGGACAACAGATTCTCTCTCTTTTTTTTTTTTTTTTAAGTTAATACGGTATTTGCAGTTATCAACTGTATTTAGAACTGCTCTGTGGATAATTTTTTTATGAGCATTCGTTCAATAAAAGCATCTTCCCCCAGTCCCAAGATTGGTATCTGTCTCCCCAACGCTGCAGTTCAAATATTTTTTTGGCAAAAATTGTTGCAGCTGAACTTATGCTTTTGACAGAAATATACCAAGAATATCAACACATCAAAGATCTCCACTTGAATTCAGTGAAGCTATCACTTTTTTCTCTGCTTTTTATGAAAGAATTCCTTTAGAAATGTATCCTAAGGAAACTTGTGCAGTGTTGTGACTAAATTTTCAGACCATTTGTAATTACTTCATTGTAAGCATGGAAGTCTGGGGAGAGCAGTATCCACTCATCTCACATAAAGGCTGTTGGGGACTAACAGACATTGCCGAGAGAAGACAGACCTAACAGTGAAGTAGGATTATACTAATAGGGCCACAATTTCTTCCCACTCATCCCAACCACCAGCAGAGCACACCCAGACAGAGTACGGCCCCAGCCTGGGAAACACTCAGCTGTCACAATGTGTATAATGGGCAGAAATCTCCTTTTTCTCAGTTGCCATCTAGCTGAGAGTCTCCAAGGCCACAGAACAACTGGGGGCAACTTGGAGCCATCCCTTCAGACGCTCTAATTGAAATCAAGGCTGGAGTAGATGGGGTTTGTGAGTCTGAGACCCTTAATCGGCTCCCTGGTACCCCTCCTGTGCACTGAGCAGATCTTGAATCCGGGCCAATGTACACTGTGCTTAGAAAGGTGCTTGAAGTAGCTTAATTAGGGAGATGCATTACAAAAGCTGCTCTCGTACAAAATAAATCATTTACTACCGTAAAGTATAGAAACAATTCAATTGGTTTCTACATTTCCATGTCCAACACACTCTGTAGAGCTAAGGAGTACCCTTATAGATTTTTAAAAAAGAATAACAACAATGGAAATTATTAAAAAAGAGCCTGAGACACCAAAAATCCAGCAATTAAAAGCACCTAATATCATATTCATGCTTTCATGTATCAGATGCTCCCGAACTGTTCTTGCCACATGCCTGCATTCATTACAATGTGTAAAACTGTGAGTGATAGTCATGGTCTTAATTTAAATTAACCCACATCAAAAATCAGTCTCTGCACTTCTACCTCGATCTTGTCATGCTGCTTGGCTCCAAAGTTGGCCACTTCCCTTAATATAATCCTTATCTTTCATGCTTCCTTCCCTTCCCCCTCCCTCCACTTAAAAAGTGCTTTGTACTGCAAAATGTTGTGGCAAAGGATTTTAGGAAGAAGGGGAAAACCTCCCTGCAGTAATCTCTCCTCATATCCAAGAACCAGTTCAGAAACTCAAGGTATCAAAAATCTCCCCAGTAGCGTTTTCCTCCCATATGTTTCAAATGTTCCCTTCCCAAAGGTGACCCTTTGGAGATGCCACATCCCTGGCATGAGCACACCGCTACCAAACCCAGCTGCTCTGGTTCGACACTTCAATTAGCAGGGAGGCGATGGAAGAGCGCAGAGCGGCGACGGCAGCGAGCCCTGCAAGCGGGGCTGATTGCCCAGTGGGGTCCAATGCCAAAGTCTGCGTTCAGGAGTGACCCAGGAACTGATGCAAACAGAAAGCACCAGGATTCCCCTCAGATGCTCTGGGAATGCCAACTGGCAGAAAGAGAGCTCATCTAAGCTAATTACTGAAAGAGTAGGAGAAGTAAATGAGTCACGGCAACGGAAATCTCAGGAAACGACAGTTGTCCTTTCACCACATTAAAACCTGGCGTTTCCTTTGGGAAAAATCAAAACCATTTCGCTTCCTTTAACGTTAATAAAAATCACGACAGAAACACCAGCACAGGCTTACAGAAATGTGACTAAATTTTAGATATGTGGCTTTTTTTGAAAGCTATTCAAACATGCTAAATAATCTTTAATCAATAGAATGCTTTGCACTTGATATTTTTTGTGAATTGTTTAAAGATGAGAGGCTTTTAAAGTAACTTTTAGGTTCATTCCAGTCCTATGATACCTCTTGAAAGCCGAGAGCAATGGCTATGCATTCAAGTGCTGTACTACTGAGAAATGTACATCAGCTGGAAAATCAAAATGTTACCGTATAGACATACAGACATTATCTGGAAATGAAGATCAAGTAAAAATTTTCAACGTGTACAATAAATATTAGGGGAGGATATTATTGTAAATGAACTGGAGAGTTAAATAACTTTGTCACAGTGGAGAAAAAGCTAGTTATTACTATTCCAAGAAAGAATAAGTGGAATTTCAAGGCAGTGGGTGGGCTGAGATCCTTCCCATTGAATTCAAGTGCAGACTTCAAGAGGAGCAAACTCAGACCAACAAAATGATCGCTTTGAAAAGCAGTGGGTTTCCTGCCTCAAGAGTTCAGAAGCTCCAAGGGATCGCTTTTCTGTGGAAAGCCCTACAAGTGTAACTGTGCTTTCCCCTGCACACGTAAGGAATCTGTAGCACTAAAAAAAAAAGAGACCTTTTCTCTGCCAAAATTAATTCAAGTGAGATTTACCAATGTGGTGGAAAGAAATTGGCACCTCCTGAAGGTGGTTCTGCTCATCAGAGATCAGGCTCAGCTCAGGCTCCTGACTCAGGGCATTCAGATTGGGTGCCTAAAGTTTTGCATTGGAGTTTCTCATCCACAGGGTATTTCACTGCGCTCACAGGGTGCGCTGACCTCTATTAAAAAAACGTAGGAGTTTTCATCAAGGGCAGGTAGTGCCCAAACAAGTATTTTGATACACTTATAGCTGCAGAAAGAAAATGAGCTAAGAACCTAATAGGCTTCATATAATTATACAGATCGGATCAAGAGACTCTGTCGTCTCTCAGGTTGACTGATTGTTTCTCTGTATATGACAAATTTCTGCTCAGATGAAAAAAGTAAAGTTGTTTGATAGAACAGTAGTAAGCCATTAAACCCCGTAGCCTGGGAAGGTTTGCAATGCACCTAACACACAATATCAAGGGTATTTCTGGTCTCAAGTCATGTCACATCAAGTCATCTTTTTTTTTTTTTTATTGATGCATTACATTCCTGGGGTTGGGATGGCAGAAGTTGCAAGGAGGTCTCTGAGGTGCAGGTGTGGGTAAAACAGAGCATCATGTCATGAGATATTTATCAAGTGATAATGTGAATGACCAAAAAAGAGATGAGCTGGGGACAAAGGCTTCTCTGGCCGGGAAGTTATTGAACAGTTGGAGCCTAGGAACAGATAGCTCGGTGGCAGCTGGCTGTCCTTGACTCCCTAAAAAAATCAATCACTGCAGATAAATGCATAAAAAGACAACACCTCAATCTGTTTCCCACTGAAGTTGGTGGCAAAATTCCCATGTCTTGTTCCTATCCACCCTCCAATCCGTGCCGAGGCCCAGATGTGCTCGCAGCAGTCCTGTTGTTGTGATAGAATAAGTGTGCTGGCACCAATGGATTTGCCGAGCGGTGCCTGTGGGGAAAATCCAGAGGACCCATGTCCCACCACTGCGTACTCTCCCCTCCCTCCCTCTGCACCGTGCAGAATGAGCTCCCGGTGTTTGAGCCTTTGCAATGTCAAACTTCCAGGTTTGGCCAGCAAACGAACACGAGCATGAGCAGCTCACCTTGAGGAATTTGCTTCTATCCCTCCAGATACAAAACCTGATTTATAGTGTATACACCGAAGATGATGGAGTTGTAACTGCACAAAGAACCTTACCATCAGCTTTTCCTGCCGTTCAAAAAATTACATTTGCAGCCCTAAAACTCTGTTAACACTGGAGAAAAATCACTCATCTAAGCCGCTACTGTTTTCAGTAGGTCTTGTTCTTAAACCCAAGAATTTCTTGCAGACCATACGAGAGCACTCCATGCTTTCAGAACAAGTAGATGAGCAAGCACCGGGAGTAGCCCTTGCAAATACGCCTTGGTTTAGAAACAGTCATTCTATGAATATTTTTGTTGATAAAACCATATTGTAGAAATGTTCATCGAAAATTAACACAAGTGGAACACAGAATAGCCAAAGGAAATTAACTTACAAGTGTGATGGCATGAATATTCCCAGGAGACACTGAGCAATGGAACTAACCCTCGTTATAATAGTGCTCTCTGTGTTCTCAACATCAGCATTAAGCTTGGAAGAAAAATTCTTCTACCTCCAGCAGAACAGCAGACCCAAAAAGGGCTCTTAATGAAGCCCAGTTAGAAACCTTTCTACACTGGTAAAAGCATGTCTTGCAATTGCGGCATAAATACCGATCCTGTGTGAAAGTCTAGCAAATTCTAGGCCTTACGTTCACATCACAAAGCTGATCTAAGTACCTTTACAGTCCAAATAGGACAATGCTACCTATTTTATGAAAAAGAACATTTAGCAACGTGCTGCTATGTAATTACGGGCTGCCAGCAGCTGATATCACTCACGTGCTGGCATTTCTATGGTGTAGACTTCACATTTACTGTGCCAGCTTTCTGGTTTTAAAGGAAGACGGTTGTAAAGACAGCACCTGGCAACAGCATAGGCAGCCGTGGAAAACAGCTCTGGGGAAAAGCAGGATGGGATGATATAGCTGATAGGGCTATGCTGGAGGTTCTCCTAGCTCTTGCCCTGATCTCTCCACAACCCCACCACTTCTCTTCCAACCCTGTTATGTCAAAAAAACCACATTCAGGAGCAAGAAGGTTTTCTGGATGCGCAGCTGTGTTGAAAAGGAGGGAGCTGCCCAACAGCAGCAACCTGCTATTCGGAGGCGTAAGTTATGTGGATACTTTTTCTCAAGGAAGAGTATTATTAAGGAGTTGAATGTTATTTTTTGTGCTAACAGGAGTGAGATGGGTTGAATTAAGTAAGTTTGAAAATAGCCACTATATTTGATTATCAGATAAAAATCTGATTTCAGCAGGGACAATTTTTCCTTGTCCATGTAGCAGTAATACCCAGTGCCCAGTGAAGTCAGGGAGGCTTTGCCGTTGACTCCATAGGCCAGGGTTTCCCCTCTGTGTGTACAGCGGACCATAAACATTTCATAAATGATTGCAATCAAATCCAGATAAATGTATTTAATAGACCAATCTTCTCAAGATTGATTCTGAAGAAGCTCTATAAAATGATACGTGCTTGTACGTATAAAATAAAAAAGGGCTTTTTTCCTTCATGTTTTAGGTTACTGAATTCTCCAGTCTAGTTCCTTTGATTTTAATCTAAGACGCTGAATTTGCAGATTGCCTAAAGACAAATGAATATTCGTCATCTGTCCCACTAACATTTTTCTAATATATTGCTTCTCCTTTTGGCAAAGCTGCTAAGATTTGCGTATAGTTTTTGTCTCCTGTTGTAAAACTGAATTTGTTTTGAATGACAAATAATTCATTACAGAATTCATTTCTTACCTTTCCATGCCCGAGCCATCTTTTCAGTGGTTTCAGGGCATTGTTCTAGCCAAAGTATCAAATCCACTCTTCTATTTATTTCACCATGCAGTTTTGTGTTTTGCTCTGGCAAGCTTCCAGCTGAATTAATTTGACATTCACCGATCAATCAAACTGTCTCATTACTACCTTCTGCCCGCCTTGTCATCATGGTCCACTGTTGACAAGAGTAAGAAATGAACATCCTTCAAGGTCACCTTCAGAAAATCTTTTATTTAATTGTAGTAGACCTACTGCTAAGCCCTGCAATTTTCCTATATGTTTCTCCCTTTCTTTTTACACGCGTAGTGAATTATTTTACGTAGGCTCATGCAGTTCACAGATGGAGTGACTCTAGCAGAGTTATTCAAGCAGTGGCCTTGCTGATTACACTGAGTGTTCGTATAAGAAGAATTGTTTTATTTCAAAAAACACATGAAAGACAGGCCAAGTGGATCATTCGCAGAAAAGTTTCAAGAAAGGGGTACTGAGGAAAACTGACAAAACCTTCAGTATGGTATTATTTATATTCATTACACAAGTGTTCACAAGAAAGCCACTTTCCTTTTTATACAGTAAATTATTCTAATTAATTACTATTTATGAGTGCCAATTGATATGGCGAAATTTGCCAAAAAGGCAGTAGCATTCCTCACCAGGACTGGTACTCTGCCAGAGGATTTCCAATTTCTGTTTACGTTTGTCTGAAATAAATTCACACCTGTAGCAGTTGTTATGAAATTCTTATGAAATTAAAACCTATGTGTCCTATGCAGAAGTTAGAGCATTTAGAAGGAGATATCTGCTCTTTTGAATTGTTCTGAGTTGGTTTAAATCTTCCATAGGAAGGGTATATGTCCTTTATAGACACTCTATGATATTTCGTCATGGAGACATTCTGGTTCACCTTTTACATGAATGATTAGTGCATTAGTACACGTTACTGGAAAGGGAACTGAAGTCCTTTATATTCTTCCGAGACAAATATAGCACAGTTTTGGTTATCTTTGGTTACACATATTCATGGATTAGGAACATCCTAACATTTATTGCCACCTAGGATCAGATATGACACTGACCTTTATACACCATCAGGCTTCCAAGGCAGCACAATAAAACCAGAATATGGATCTGATATTTCAGACTCGTTTTGTCCAAAAACATGTCATGATCTGCAGGCTCACTGTAAGGTTTGGGCTGCTGTGGTGGAAAAGCAAGTATGATCTGATAGATAGGACTTGTTTATTTCAATACATTGCCTCTTAGGTTGAATACTTTATCTTATTTTTCTCCCATTTCTTAGAATTTAGTGTTATGAGAAACACCTAACCAATAATTCAAGCAGTAATTTCTATGTTGCATATAACGTCGTTTCCACTAATAAAACTTTTGTCTGTGCTAGGTGTACATATTGATTGGAGCTCTGCGTGTGTACACATAACAGCAACCACATCTCAATGTTGCAGATGTGCAGGTTATTAATCAATAATGACACAATCACGAGCACAACATGGAAACTCCATCACTGCCACAAACTTGGTAAAGATACTTTTGTAGGAGAGAAGCTGTACAAGCAATGGGGTGAATGTTTCAACAAGTCAAAGTAATAAGATACCTTGGGACCAATTTACTAGGTACTTAGAAACCAAAGGGTGTCATTATCTTTAAGAGGAAAGCTCACTTTGCAGTAAAACACAAGCCATCAAACTGGAGATGGGAGAGTTAAAGGAGTTATTAAAAGGATGGGAAGTAGTTTGGCAGCAAGCCTTTCGGTGTACTTCCCGCATGCAAAGGGGAATTAAGGTATTGCCACTCCAGTCCCAGAGGAGAAGGTGCTGACTTACAAAGAATTTGTAGAAACATATGGTTAGATCTACACAAAATGTATCTGAAGCAGAATTAATAATCTGTGAAACTGCGAGACCAACAAAGAAAAAGCTGAAAGAACAGGAAAAATCAGGTAGAAAAAAGGCAATTTTGTTAAGAATTATAACACTGATAACCACATTATTAATTAAGTCCTGAATAAATGCATTGGGATAGACATCTCTCTTGTTGCATGCAGGTGGGAAAAAAATTATTTTTTTCCTTGACATTCAGTCTATTGCATGTTGCAACACATATTTTCTGTGTTCCTGAATCTAAAAAAGGGTTAAAAAAAGGTATTTGGGGTAAAAAAGCATTTTTGTCTAACTCAAAATGAGCAATTTTATATGTTTAGTTTTCCACCTGATCACGCAACCAAATGCAACCTGTCCTCCCTGCCATGTGTTTGCAAATTTATAACAATTTCATAGAAGCTGGCCCAAAATAAGCTGCTGAGCTCATCATACTGCAGTGGGTCCATAGGATAAATCTATCAAAACCAGTATTAATATCATAGCCTAAGCAAGGGCCACCAGTTAAATCCTTTCCACCACACTCACTCCCACACCATACCACAGAGCACCACTGTCTAACTACTGTATGCCACTGCCAGACAACAGGGGCACTTCTGGGAAACAGAACTAACGTAGTGAGGAAGAAAACCAAATCTATGGACCCTATTTAAATAACATTTAATGCCATTTTTAATCACAATTTACTTTTCATCCAGATTTGGAGGCTTGCAGCTTTTCTGCACACAGATTCCTCTTGGCCAGCTGATCAGGTTGTTGCCAGAACTGAAAAAGTTTGTGAGTCCCACAGGACATGGAAATAAACTTATGAATCGGTTGCTAAAAATGAAAGAAAAAGGGTCATGGAATTTTTAAAATAAGCTTTATATGAAAGAAAAGAGGGCTTGAGCATCTTAGCAAAGTGTTGCATTATTTTCATGGTACCATTCTGAAAATCGTAGAATCATAGAATGGTTTGGGTTGGAAGGG
>VYZW01001333.1:53314-73193 GCA_013401315.1 Balaeniceps rex | reverse complement strand
TTTAACTGGGTTTACTATATAAACATGAGTGAAATTAGTCAATTAATGACAGATCTTTACTGTGAGACATATGTCTTCACAGTGTATGTATACTAAAACAAACAAAAAAGGTACAGTGCAGCTGTTAATAGTAAGGCAAGAGACAAATAAAACCAGTAAAAGTAAGCCTTTGTTTTTCCATGCTGAAATCTTTGCTTAAAATAAAGCCAATAATCTTCTCTTTTTTAAATGGAGACCTATGACCATTTCACTGTGCACAGCTGTACATCTTAGTCTTAATTTCATTTTAGTCTGTGAAGAGATCTTCTTGTATGTCACANGATTTAAATTTACTTTCTTTAGCCTATTCTGAGGTGGTACAGCATTTTTTCAGGCTTAAAATTTCTTATGGCTCAAGTTTAAAGTGTCATACTTGAGTCACAATGGATGAGGGATACCTGAATTAGCCTATCTTGAAAATGCCTTAAATAATGAAGAACAGACTTTGTCATAACAAGGTGACTTTGCTAATCTTCATTTTAAAGAAAATAAAAACATCTAGAACTAATTTTTTTTTTCCTAGTTTAAACTATTAGGGCTCTGATGACTTCTTCAAAAATATTTTTATGTCTATCCATTACATGTCTAATAAATTAAACCTGTATGTACTGAAATGAATTATTAGGTATCTAGAAAAAGAGGTTTGTTAGAAAGTTAGATAGATAAAGCTGTCAGCCTGGACAACAAGAAGACCGAATGGGATGTGTCTCCTATCATCCATAACAGGAGCAGCCTGCAAGTAAAATGAAAGAGAAATCCTTCCATGCATCANGTATGAGACAAGACCCTTAATTCTTGCCATTTCCAGCTTGGCCATAAGTGTAATGTACCATGCATTTAGGAAAAGGCTGTTTTCATGGGTTATACTGACACAAGCATTAACATTTTCACTCCTGTTCCATATCTTAGTTAAATAGTAAATAATAAATTAGCCATATATTAATTAAAAGGCTTACACTGATGTAAAAGGGCTTCCCAAATTCCAGGACTTTGGCCAACAGATGACTCTGCCAGGGCACCACTGAATGCTAACCTCTGAATCCACACTGCAGGGAAGTCATCCTTCCCCTGTACTCGGCACTGGTGAGGCTGCACCTCAAGTCCTGTGTTCAGTTTTGGGCCCCTCAGTACAAGAAGGACATCGAGTTGCTGGAGCGTGTCTAGAGAAGGGCAACGAAGCTAGTGAAGGGTCTAGAGCACAAGTCTGATGAGGAGCGGCTGAGGGACCTGGGGTTGTTTAGCCTGGAGAAGAGGAGGCTGAGGGGAGACCTTATCGCCCTCTACAACTACCTGAAAGGAGGTTGTAGCGAGGGGGGTGTTGGTCTCTTCTCCCAAGTAGAGGTTTAGATTAGATGTTAGGAAAAAATTCTTGACGGAGAGGATTGTCAAGTATTGGAACAGGCTGCCCAGGAAAGTGGTCGAGTCCCCATCCCTGGAGGTATTTAAAAGATGGGTAGATGAGGCGCTTAGGGACATGGTTTAGTAGTGGACAGGTACGGTTGGACTCAATGATCTTAAAGGTCTTTTCCAACCAAATGATTCTATGGTTCTATTCTATGATTCTATGAACATTGTTTCAGTGGACCCTCCCAGAACTAACCCCCACTACTTTATGTTATTCAAGATACCTCATGCTACTCTATGTTTGTATATAGAGGCCACAGAACCATGAGCCAGTCAGGGAGCTGGTCTAATCTGATACATTCAAAATGTGCAGCAGTTGTGGCCATCAGGATTTCAGTATTTCAGAATTATGAGGTTCCAGAACAATCTGTTCAGAGATGACAATGGCTCAGGAAAAAGCTTCAAATCACATTAATACAAAGGTAGCAATAATAACTGGTACTGTCACAATTTAGTAATGAATAGTGAAGTACAAATAAATGGAAATACAATGGAGAAAGGAAAAAAATCCAGGCTAGCAGAAAGACGAAGATTACACTTTAAAGCACTGCAATGAATTTATCATTACTGACTTCAACCTCAGATTATATTATTCTGAATGTTGTTTATTATGTCTCTGTTACTAGGGAGCTTACACAATTTGAACCTCTGACATTCTCCTCTCTGAAAACTGATGGAGAATTTTTGCATTCATTAACCTTAATATGCTTTTATCAGTCTCAGAATTAAAAACAAACAAACAAAAAGGCAGCTATATCCTGAACAGTAAGAGGTTCAGCTGCAAAAAACAAAGTCGCTGAAACAAGAACAAAAGGTGACAGTAAAAACCAGCTGATGAAATAGCTAGTGAAAGCAGTCTTGAGTAGAAAGGAATGAGATTGGAATAAAATAATCAATTATCAATGGCCAAGGGGCATTTCAGATGTGAAAAGAAGAGGGATTTTCCTTTTTTTTTCCCCTCATATATACAGAGCATACTTTCATATCTGAATTACTAATTTCATTTTAAGGGGAAAAAAGTATTACAAAAAATAAATGAAGTCCCATGAGAAAAACACCACGGAACATCTATTTTTCACATAAAGGGCAGCTGCTTTGTACAGGATAGTCTTCAAAAGGTAAAGATGCACAATGGGAAATAGTCTATCTTTCAAACCTATAACGAAAAATATGGTTATTTCTTGCTTCATGTGGTATCCTGAGACATGAAATTCTGAGTAACATTTTTGCCACATTTTTGCAGCCATGAAGCTACAGCTGATATTTAGAACCCAAAGTAAAAGAATTCTGTTCATTTAAAAATCACAGCAGGAAAACTGTAATCAATTATTAATTTCCAAAAGTTTTAAAAATAATTAAAATTAAAATTGACATTGTGAACACACAACAGACCAATAAAACACCTACTGAGCCTCTGTACGTCTACTAAATGACTCAGTAAGTCTTTGTTAGGTGCTTCCATACTGTGAAGTTAGTCTTTACACTTCTGCAGTGGGGATTTAATGCTGCTGTCACTCATACTACATGGATTCTTATTCGTTTGCACATTCTGACATGGGACAAATATTTTCTGTGGGGAAGCCTGGGTGACAACAGTCCATGCCAGAGTCCAGACCTACATACTATACCGATACAAGCTAGGATGTCTAACCCGGTCCAAGCACCCTTCCTGTCATCCATAACTAATACATTTCAGTCCTACTGTAACTAGCTTTGAAATCTCGTTTTATGGTAGTATCTCTCTGCCAGCTGAGTAAGATAAGGATGCCAGAATGAAGATGAGGAGGAGGAAGGGGGAAAAGGAAAGACTGTTTTACAATTAATAGGCCTCTCTTGTGGTTACTTTCTGAGGGTATCAGGCTTATCACAACAGATGTAAATCCCACTTTAAAAAGTAATAATCATTTACACTTGATTTTTCACTGAGGGAATGTTCAGAGATTCTAATTTCATGAGCTGTTTAAGACATAAATTCCAGAAATGCACAGATGAGCCAACTGTGACTTAAAGAAATAGCATAAACAGATATATGAATTATCAAAACTCTCATGATGTGACACATTAAAATAAATGCAAGATGCCTTATTCTCATAAACATTTCTCACTAAAAGACCAATTATCACACCCAGAACTCCTTTAAGAGCTCGGTTCTGATCTTCATTTTCCTACTACATGTTAGACTGAAATTATGAAAAGTATACTATAAAAGGTATATTTTGTGTGTTTGAGCTTTTAATATTCCATTATCAGTTTTGTAGTTTAGGAAAGTGTGCTTTCCTTCCTTTATATGCTATCTACCTGGCTGTGTATGTTGGGGCCAAAGAAACACCTCTAAGAAATAACCTCAGAAGAGGCAATTTTGCAAATGTTCTCTTTTATGCAGAACTGCCTTACAGGGCCTCCACTGCAATTATAAAACAATTCTAACATTCCCATTTGAATATTTTTCTTATAAATAATGTAAATATCTTTATAGTTTTACAGTGGACTCACACTGTGTTATTTTTAAAAAAATAATTTGGAGATAAAAATACTAAAAGCAACTTAAAGTTTAATTGTTCACTACAAACACGTTTACTTAGCTCTGTGTTCAAAAGAAATTGTTTTTATTCACATCAAAAATGAAAGGTGACAGGCCTCAAAGTTTGAGGTCTTAAGATTTTTAAGGTCCAAGAAGCAGTTTCAAAGATATCTGAATCAAAAGACAACATGCAGAGGTTTTCTACCACCCCTTTCCAATCAATGCAAGTTACTTGTATACTGCAAATAAAGGAGTACAGGCTCTCTGGGAGAGTCCTAGAATTTTAATTGCACCCTAAAATCTGAAATTTTAATCCTCACACCATAGCACAGGATAAAATAATGACAGTTGACTTCAGAGAGCCCTCTCAGTCTGTTATGTATTTCATCATTAAAGGATTATCGAATTAAGCTCTCCAGTAGATGAAAGAAATCTTTATGTTGACCCTGTCTTGAGACACACAGACAGATCTAATGAAAGGTTCCCACATGTCTGAAACTGCAAAATCGCTCAGACACTGAAACCATAAACTGGGTTTGAGCTTCCAGAGCTACCTGCTGAGAATCTCCACAAGTGGTAGGAGAGACCTAACAGCTTCAGAAGAGTTTATTGAAAAAACCAGCACACTGCAGAGGGGACTTTCCTCCACCAGCCAGTAAAAAATGCCAAATGCAGGTGTTTCTGATCTCCAGCTCGTGCTCCTCCTTGCTTGGGTGCCTGACCAAGTGCTGAGGACAGGTGCCTCTGTCCACTCAGGAGTAAATCCCTTGTATTGACTTTCCACCAAGTGATCCTAAGGTTTTAGGCATAGGAGAGCATTCTTTTGTTTTCTTTTTCTGTTAAAGCTGTAGCAACATGGTGAAAGGAATATGAGATTTGTGGCAGTAAAAAGGGAGACAAGGAAATTAAGTCTGTAGCCTTGTGCAGTATCATCAAATCTGTCATATATGTGCCACTGGTCTGAAAGAAACCAAAGAGACTCCATAAAATTACTACAAAGAATAAAACAAATGACATTTAAGCACGTATTCCCATGTAACTGGCACATGTCACTGCCTGCTCTTGGCTTTGATTAGAAAGTTTTCAATTATTGGTGTGTAAATGGAAAAAAAAGTGGGATTTCCTAAACAAATGCCCTCCAGTCACCAAAAGCAGCAGAAGACAAAGTGGTCTATGGATATTTTTCAAACATGTCCTGAACCATCAGGCACGAAGTCCCATGCTTTCTCCAATCGTCCCCTTTCCAGTAATGCCACAGCCACTCTGCAAAGGAGCCTTGTTCCTCAGGGTGGGGGGAAATCCACGGCACAGCAGCTCCATGCTGCCATAGCCAGCATTCCTCTGGGATGTATCTTCAGCCCCACTTGAAGCTCCCCTTGGCCTTGGGGCCCATTAATCACTGATTTTTATCCTTTTGTTCCAGCATGGGCATAGCAGATTCTCCTTTCTCTCTGAATCTACTTGCAATACAAAACCAGCTGCAGGTGAATTTTAAGAGGGGTCCCATCCTGTTGGGAGGCCAGGGAGCAACAGTCATCTTCTGCCCATCCCGTGGACCCCTGTGAAAGTCAGGTGGGAGGAGAACATCTGTCCATGCCTGGCGATGACGTTCAGCCAGGGAGCAGAGTACAGCTGCAGACCGACTGCTGGGGAATTTTAATGCCAACCAGAAAGACACGTAATGAGTTTTAAGCACTTCCCAGGTTAGGCAGCTGCTGAGCAGGGGGTGTTTGGATTGCCTAGATACAGCCTTAAACCTAGAGTAACTGGCTTCTAACATGAAAGCTAATTCTCTGTGATGTCTCAATGTGCCATTTATATTGTGCCACCAGGGAGCTCAGACGTGCTGCACTTGCCTACCTGATATGAATTCTCCTTTGATAGTTACCAGATTGCCTATTAGTTAAAGCTGTATAAACGTAGTACATGCGGTTTATATACCACCTGCATATTCACAGTTCTGCCATGAACTGGGAAATGATAAAACTTTTACAAACATTGATTTTATGGCAGACTGCCTCTAGGGAAAATCACATCTTTTGTTAAGGCAATAGCCCTCTGCCAAATGGAAATCATGTTGCTGAAAATCCCCTTCTGCGTTGTCCATTTAATCTCTACTTGTAATTTTTGTGCGTTTGTTTTTTTTTTACCTTTCATGTTAAACAATAATGCTCTGAGCATCAAAAGATAATGCTAGCAGACATCCAGCAATGGGGTATATACAAAACAAGAAATATGAAAGATGTTTTTTTGTCCTATTTGATGTGTCTGCCCTATATGTCGTACAAGTTAAACAACCAGTCATATAAAAAAATCAGGTTATGATTATCTATTGCAAGCTACTGCAATGTTTGGTATTATAATCTGATAGGATTTTGATTTACAAACACTATCTTTATAAGGATATGTGTGCAATAAGATGGCAAAATTATCTGATAATGTCTTTATGCAATGCTGATCAGTAGCACTAAAATTACGATCAACAACTAATGTATAGAATATAACTTCTCTGTCTGTACCTTTTAGTATAACTGTATGCTATATAAGAAAGAGCATAAGAAAAAGGTGGCTGCAGGCTTTGCTAATGATAAATTCCCTTCCCCATGTTCAATTGTAAAAACATCTTCTGTTGCTTCCTTTCCTGAAGACAGGAGCCATTTACAGATAGAATATGGACAAAAGGAACTGCCAAATTTATGGTGTATGAGATCAATTGATTGTAAAAATTGATTACCGTTCTTCCACAGAAACGACCCTGACTCTGAACCCCACATTGCTGTATCTAACAGCTGGGGAAAAAATGCAGAAAAAAGTGCTGCCTGAGCTAGACATGATTAGTATATCCTGTCTTGAGACAATGCAGTGGGAACAACCTATAGAAAGTGGCTTTTTCTTTGACTCTTCCTACAATCTAACCCTTAGCCATTCAAGACAGAGGTGCATCACCATGACTATAGAAATGAAAGAAAGAGGATGAACTTTTCAGCATCCTGCTTCTTTTTCCTCTTCTATACAGAAGGGGAGCATACGACTGAAAATCTACATAGGAAAAAAAGTGACATATTGTAGATGGTTAACAAAATATCCAGAGGTCAATAAATTCTCATCCTATAGTCTCTGGGAGCAATTTTAATCTAACAGGTATTAGACTGTTATTGGTATGCAATAATGTAATTCAGTGTGACCAATGGAAATAGTATTCAGTACTAAATAGCCAGGAAAGCAGCAGGTCCAAACTATCTGCATCTCATTTCAGTTTTAATTATTGCAATAACATCTCATTTGCTTCAAGGTATTATAATTATCTTCTCATTTAAATGGAGTGGTATTTTAATATGAATGCAGTTAATGAGGCAATAGGTTGAAAATGTCCATAGCGTTGGGCTTTAAAGTAGAACAAACTATTTTAAAAATTGATCATCACTGAAAGTTAAATGCATTTTCATTCTGCCAAATGCAGAGTATACACTCAAGTGATTTATAATAATATTTACAAATTGCAGTGTTTTAAGTTAAAAATTGGTAATAAATGCAGGCATTAATTAAGAGTTCTTCTGCTGCATTTGGCCATTTAGACTGTATCAGGCCATGATTTAAAATGTAAATGTTCATTTAATTTGAAGACAAAGAAAGAATAAAAGTCTGTCACAGCAAGCTTTCCATTCTCTTGTACATTAATAAAAGTATTCTAGTCTATTTATAATTTATCTAGATGGCAAAAAACATTCCTTCAATAATGCTATGTGCAAACATTAACATTTTATTTCTTAGCTAACACCTATTGGATTATATGCCTTCAACATATATTATTTTAAAAAACAATGCTCTTAAAAAGATTTATAATTGATTTTGAATTATAAAGTGTTCTCTGGAAACTTTGAAATAAATTATTATTATTACGATTTGCAATTTAAAAATCCCCCAAAGCCCAAGGAGATGTTCCTGCATAACTATGTTATAGCCCTGAAACAGTTATAGCCATAACCCGGGATAAGATATTCCCTAAGAAAGTAATTTTTTTTTTATGTCATTGACAATATTTTGTTATTATTAAGTAACCTGTTATAAGCACCTCAGCCTACACTAGTTATTTCCCTAAGGATTACTTTGAGACCTTGAAACTGATTGGTACCGTTTGCTAAGCCATTTCTGCTGCCTGTAAAAACCTGAAACACTTGGTATTTTTCAGGTTGACAATTTCTATTTGGCCATTAGAGACTGTCAACATTTTAAATTTTTAAAGTTTTCTTTTTTTTTTTTAAATCAGATATAACATTACATATTTGATACCCAGAGTTTAAGATGACTCAGGACCACAGCAAAAATGCTTTGTTCCCTGAGCATCAGGGAACAGTCACAGGCAGATGGTTTAAAGACAATTTTGTTTACAAAATATGGTGAGGTTACCACTAAATGATTACATTATTTTTCTCCTACTCCACTTACATTTTGACTTTTGACCTTGCTCCAAATACTTTCCCTTCTGAAACCAGAGGTTTTTTCCTCTGTCTTTGTCACTGTCATCCTTTCCCCTTTTTTTATTTTGAACCCAACAAAGTGATTACTGGCCAGAGAATGCTTATCAAAATAAAATTTTCTTTTACTTCAGTTTACTTTAAAGGGAACTTCTGCTGCATTCTTTATGACTGCGTTAAACATCTCTATCTGGTAACATTTTATTCTCTTCCACACTTGCAGAATTTGCATCAAAACTAATCTATGAGGAGAAAAGCAATATGGAGAGGGACTCACACAGATTATTTTGTACACATCTAATATGCCCATACCACAATATAGTTCACAATTATTTTATTCAAACTTTTGTCTTCTCTAACAAAACCAAATGTTGGTAGACTGCTTGCTATCACTTCTGTGTTTCTATTGGTTATTGGCTAGCTCTGGTTTGCAGTTTCCTACAGCATTTAGCTATAACAGATCCTTTCCCTGTTCCATCTTGACTACCATAAAACTTGCTTTTTATTTTTTTTTAAACAACCTATCAAAAACTGTTGCACGCATTCATGCTAACTCTCTTGAATCTGCTACCAGCAAGTGCAATCCCAGTGGGAGACATATGCTTTTGCAGTACCTCCTGATTAAGATGTCCCAGAGTTATAGCTCTGTGTTTGGAAAATATAATACTCTTTTTGCATATTCTGCTCTACATGACTTATACCTGCTGTGCTAATCAGTGATGTTGCTCAATAGTTATTTTGAGTTCTTATTGCTTATTTTTTAAAACCGAAAAATTGATTCAATCAGGATGATGCACGATAACCTTTTTAGCAACTTAACCATTGTCCAGATATGTTCAGGCTGTGGAGCAACTGTCATAAAGACACAGGGTATCATCTCATCCAAATCTCCCAGCACTGAGATATAGTAACATACCATGTCATTGCTTTGGAGGCCTTGCCCATAGTTCTCATTAATGAACATTTGTAATTTGAGAGTTTGATTTTAACAGCAGGATAACCACTGCTAAGCTGGTAGTACCACTTCATCCCAAATGATTAAACCAAAAGCTCCTTCTGTATTTGGGTACAGCCATAGGAGCATTGAATCCCACTAACCACTACACTTCCATAAACAGCTGGCTATTCCTTTACCTTTCCTGCCATCAATATTACTTCTTTCCATATCTTCACCTGTCCAGGAGCTCAGAGCAGGAAAATCATGGGATCAATCACATATCTTGCAGTTTCAAATGCTCCATGCTGTACTACTGGTGTCTGTTTTTCTACATCCTTGCCCAGAAGCTGGTCTACATTTTCTGCCCACAAATGAAGCCAAAATTTAGACAGGTGTCATAATATCGCTATACTATTGTTCTCCACTTCCACTTCTGGGGCAGGCATTATTTTTATCTGTCCTAACCCACTAGAATCAGCCTTCACTTTCTTCATTCTGATAAATAGGCTACCAAATGCTAGTATCTTGGGAAGAAGGGTTCTCTAATTTTAGTTCTTTGTCCTTCCCTCTTTGTAAGCATTACCGTCCTTTTCTGTTTTCTGCCTCACTGCCACAGTTTATGCCATGTGCAGGGAGGATGTTAGTTACAATGTTTTCATCCCACTGAGCCTTTCCTGCATGGATGTGGATACTCTCATAAACATACCAGAATTATTCTTTTCCTCTGTGCTTGTGCAGAGCCATCTGTAGTGACAAAATAGCATTGCAAAACTCGTCAGTGTACTGAACATTTCATCTAGCTCTATGTGCAAAAGCCAAATGTCAGGTGCCAGATTTATGACTCCACAGGATATAAATATTCCCTCTCTGGAAAGGTCATGCAAGATTATCATCAATATATGAAGCAGACAGTGACAACAGTGTCCATTTCAGTACCTTCAGTTGTTTGTAGATCTATAATTTGCTGTGCAGTTGTTTTACAGCCACCATAATGATTAGGCAATATGCAGTAACATTATCTTCTGATTCTACAGTAATGGTCTTTCATAGACTTCAAATCACAGCTTTGCCATGAAAGAGCAATTTCCTTTGAAAATGGCTTCTTATTCCTGGTTGTATAGGGCTGATTTCTTGTACTTTACATATGAAGTTCATGAGTTGTCTCCAGTCTCTAGCTTATAGGATTCATTTCCCATTGGAGTTCTCCAGAATTTGTTGTTAATTACTGCTGGGCTGTTACTCACTGTAAGAAAGCTTTTTTTTTTTTTTTTGGTTCCCTTTTTTGATTTGATTTACAATGTTTTTTAAATAATTGTACTTAGTTCTAATTCATCCTTGGGGAGTCACACTGGATTGCCTAGTTGAAGCATAACCTGATGGTGTCTTACTGCTCCTGCTCCTGCTTTAATTTTGACATCATATCCAGATGTTTTCCTGTCCTCCTGTCCAGAGTATTTAATCTTTATATGCTCTAGGACTGAGGCCATTCTCTGATCCCTCACCGTTTCCACATAAAATTTTTGTGAAATCCTTCACTGGCTTGTCTCTGTTGCATCTGAGGCTACCGTAGCTCTCACTGCAACAAGGCACTTCCATGCTTTCATGCCATCTGTCTTAGTAAATGTAACTTCTAGAAGCATGGACTCCTGACTGTCATTTGTACATATTGGGAGGTAAGCTAACACCTGACTAGTCTTGGTTACTCATCTTTCCAGGATTTTCTTTCTTCCCTTTCTATATATTTGTATGTTAAAACTGATGTAAGATGAGATTCCTCTTTCAGACCAGATGGTCTTTCGAATGGTGTCCCCTACACCAGTCTCCTTAAAATGCCTGCATTATGTGACAAGAACTATTCACAATGTACAGAAGATCTATTCCTTCATACTTGCATCGGATTATTTTGAGGATATATACAAGTACTTTAAGCTCTCAATTCCCAATACTGAAGAAAAGGCAAGCTTTAGAGAAACACACATTTTCCCCTTACAGTTGTCTTTTTTGCACAACGAGATCTATGACCTCAGGCTCCCATGTCCACTGAACCTCCATTCTGGTTTCTCTCTCTGCTGTAAAATTCAGACATCTCAGTACTTCAGACATGCCAGTACTTCAGTGCTGCAATGAATAGTGCTGCTGTAAGCACAACTGTAAGAAACAGAGCTTTCATGTGTGTACAGCATGCTCAGACCCTGCTGTTTCCAACTACATCAAAACCAACTTCAATTATGCCCTTAGTCCACGCTAATATATGTCCTTGATGAAAAACGTTCTTTTTTCAATTCTGCTATAACCTTCGTTATCTTTCCCTCAAAAAAAAAAGAAAAAAGGGTCAGTTACAGCTGAGAGTGCATATCAGAAACGTACGATAAAGCACATGATAGAAAAACTATAATTGTTTCAATATCCCCAAAAGTCAACGTGAAGGTTAAACTGAAAAGAAATTCAAGTATGTTAAGAGAGAAACATGCAGCATAATCCCCATGCGATCTAAATTCTTGTACTGTAGTAACACCACAAAGAAACCATTTGGTTTCTGTTAAGATTTTCAGAGCTTGTGATTCCAAATCTCGTTAAAGTGATTTTTTGAACATATTGTCTTCTTTTTTCTTGCTAGTTTCACACTAGTGAAAGATAATTCACACATTTCTTTACCTTGGCATGTCTCAGAACATAGAGTGAGGAATGCCAATGTTTTTGTGAATGTACATATTTAACCCCTCCACCACTGCTCTTCATTAGCATTTGTAATAGTGCCTTTTAAGCAATCAGAAATGCAAGACAACGTCTGTAGGCAGACATTACTATTATTATTATTACTATGCAAACTGATGTCTGGTTTTTCCCTAACTTTAGGTTTTCAGGCATGTAAGCCTTGTCTGAAAGCAGAGGCAGCAAGCTTAAAACTAAAATTTATGCTGTGAACAACTACTTAAATCGTAAGTTTATATCTGTCTTAAAAAGTAGTGTTAGTAGAAGCTGATCTATTGAACAAAATAATTAGTGCAAAGGACTCAGCGTCCACACTATATGCATTTTGAGGGACTAGTTTGGATTAGTTTTAGTATGATCCAGAAAACTGAAGGCACAAAGTATTAAGATGCTCTCCTGGTGCTCATCTTCTGGTTTGCTTTTATTCCATAGGAATACCTGGTATGAATTCTGAGCTCGTTCCTTGCCATGGATCAAGCACAGTAAGGGAGATGATTGGGAGTTCCTAATCAAAAGTGCACACCCAATCTGCACTAAAATGACCACGTAAATGCATGCTAACTTGGCTCTAATTAAGTTGAGCTTACTGCAAAACTTCCCATCTTCACTTAGACCTGTCTGTATGCCTGAAACCTCAGCTCTCTCTCCCCCACCCTCCCAGTCCCCTCAGCTTATACAACAAAAGACATAACCTTTTCCTACAAATCTTTCCACATTTCTATCCTTAGACTCTGATGGCTCCAGCACTGCTATTTGCGAAACGTGTGCATGCTTATTCAACCATGCAACTAAGGAAGATGGGAACCGGCTACTCACTGTCCTCTGCCTAGTTAGTTTACTGATTTCTATAATAGAAATGTGGCCAGAAATTGAAAACTTTCTTACCTGAAAGCGTAACTGGAACTCTGACAATAATAAGCCCACAGGTTAGTAAGTGCATGGCCATTTTATTGCAGAGACTGTTGATTGTCACTGGCTACATCAAAGTCCTTTTTTTTTCCTAACAGCTTCAAATTAGAGGGCAGAAATGGATGACATCATTTACTTCCTACACATCAAGCTTCTTTTTTGCTTTTTTTTCTTCCTGAATGGGTAGAAAGATTGTATTTTGCCTTGTGGAGTATGGGCAGTTTCCCCTCACAAAGGAAGCTCAATGACACAGTGAAGAAAACTTCTGCAGGACTCATTTAGTGCCCTAGGCAACATGGGAACAGCTGAAAAGCAGTATTAGATAACTCTGGCAGAAGTGTACTAATGCATCAGAGCAGGAATACACGCTTTTTTACAGACTGGGAGAAAGGTACTGTCCATTGTTTCCATCTATTATTTGATTTTGGACATTATTTAATATTTAACATAAAGCATTTTGGTTATCTTTGCTTCTTCTATCACATTGTAATAAGATACCTTTTCTTCTCCATTACCATTTCCCCTCCTGGCTGTAGCTGTCCCATCGCTGCCTCTCCCCAGTGGGGTGAGCAGAAGGGGTGCAGCAGACTGAGCGTGGGAAGCACTTATTTGCCGGAGTTCTCTTCCGGACAGCTCCAGCACTCCCCCTCACTGCACTGCTCTGGCTCTGTGGGGTTTTTTCTGCTTTTCATGATAAGCCAAATTCTCCTCTCTGTGTAGAAAGGCTGTGGGTGTATTGTGCTTGATCTGGCAGCATGAGTGTACAAGAAAGAAAAATCTAATGAAAGCTCCATTAAATTTTGTGAATAAAACATCACTGATGATGCAAGCACAGGTTTGGGGAGGGTGCTAAATTACAGAGGGTGCTGAAGTAGCAAGAAGAATGATGTACACGTCTACAAAGCAGGTACATCTTATTTGCTGCATAAGAAAGCCTTAAATTTTAAAAGATAAAATTGATGGCCTACATGTACAAAATTGTCATTTAAGCAAAAATGTGATGTTACATTTATTTTAAACAGACTGTCTATATTAGCTTGCTTTTAGAATTACATTAACAAAGCTCAAGTGAAGTTGCTAGACTTTGTTAGCCTAACACTTCCCACCAGGCCAGGACAATTCAGCATCTCTTCATCTTGCCCTAGTGCAATATGTAAAGTCTCACTTTTCTCTAAAAACAGAAAACCAAACATAAGTCTGAAGGGTGTGCGCACCTCACTGCATATGACTCTCTTAAGATGAACCTGAAAATTTAAATAGTCAAGTCATTTTTTAATTTTTTTTTTTAAGGGAAGACAGTGTCTTCCATAACACCTATATTATTTCTACAGACTAGCAGTAATGCAGTATAGGACCTAAAACAGCTATTCAAACTCAGTCTGTTGCGTTTGTGGGACTAGGGATCTGAGCGAATACTAGCTCCACTTGGTCAACTAAAGATAATCCCCAAGACAGGGAGATCAATAACACACAAAAAAATCACACAATTAATTTAAAAAACCCTTTTGATATGTGTAATTTTATGTTTTTCAATTTGCAGTATTTTTGACATCATGCAACAATAGCAAATGTAAGCTACAGCAGATTTAAGTACTTTCTGAAATAATTTCAAATGTCATGTATGAAACCATCTGACCAAAAAAGCCTACAGCAGTGACAATAATTAAGTTCTTAGTAATTGAATATTATTCCTGAGATCAGATTCCTTTGGTATCAGCAAGTTGAGCTGAAGTATACAATTGGAATCTATAAAGAGTACCCTGCCATCCCGTAGGAAATCCTAGTAATTCAACATTTGGTTTAATCTAAAACCTTTTTCTTTTTTTTAATGTCAGTATGGATATGACAAAGTATCCCACTTTGACATTTTTGATTGAAGGGAATTTTTTTCCAGTTTAAAATATTACATTTCAACTGGTATAGGCTCAAGTCAGTGCGTATTACCATGGCTCTTTACACTTTTGTTCCCTCCAACAGGCAAAACTCTCAAACCACTTAGATCACTTTCATGTCATTAATGGTCTTCAGACTTCCTACAACAAACAGTAGGAAGCAGAGAGTTACTAACAATGATACAGAAGCAGTCTGAGAAGCATTTATGCCTCTGATCTCAGTGCATTTGGAAAAGAAGTGCAAAAGTTGTGCTGCATCACAGAGACAGCCTGCCCCTAATGCATGGAGGTCATTCAACCAGCTCAAAAACTACAATGGATTTTGACAGGTAAAGTCCAGGGATGGAAGGCACTGCAGCTCTAGCTCTCATGAAGTACTTGTTCAAACAGAAATAAATAACTGACCAACTGATCTAAAGTAAAACATTTCAGTTTGGTGTATCAGGTCAAAACATTTAACTTGCCTTCCATCTGACTTGAAGTATTTTTTTAATGATTTTTTAAATTTAAGAAAATCAAATTAATTTTTTTTCCCGGGAAACCTACTTTTGCCTAAGCTCTACTTTCTGCCTTTAAAAACTACACATAAAATTCTCAACCAGTTTAGAGATTGACATTCCTCGAGCTTGAGAAGAAAACAGGCATACAGCCAAGAAACGAGGATAGTCTTTCTTCCAGTCTCCTTATCTGCTACTGTTTGTATTACAAGCAGTCAGAAACCAAGTTAATTTTTGGCAAAATCTGAGGAAAGGAGGCTACCTGAAACCTTGAGTTCCAATAAGGGGAGCAGGCAGGGAACCAGGCACATGTTCCCAGGCTGCAGGGGCTGCCTTCTTGCCTGGCAAAGGCAAAAGAGCTTGTTTCCAAAACACTGACAAAACCCACAAGAAGCTATGCTCAGATTGTGAAGTTATGCTGGCATTTTCTTGACTATGTTTATAAGTAGTGATCACTTTACATAGAGATATGCCAAGAATCACTGGAAATTACTTGGGCAAAGTACCACAAGAATAGCTTATAATGTTTTCGGAAATGTCTTTGCATCAGTTACAAGAAGCTCACTGCAGGAAGAGGACTCTGAAGGAAATAGGGCTTCAAGTAGTGCTTTTATCACAGTCCCAAATGGGAAACAGAAGGTGTCTCCATCTTATGATGCCCTGAGATACTAAGTCTAGATGGATGAGCTACAGAGGAAGCTCAAAGCAGATGTCCAGTCAGAAACAAATTAATCCTCTTCTCTCTCAAGAGCGTTAAGGTTGTCTAACCTTGACCTCCATCCGAGAGTCTGTTTTTTAACTGCATGTATCTGGTTTTAGCCATTGTTTGGTGTTCATTTTCTTTCCTACTGTTTAGTTTCCCAGCTTTTCAAAATGGGAAAAAGGGATGATGATAGGAGAGTGACTTTTGCTTTGTAAGTTTTCATAACTGTATTATTTAGCCAAAAATGAAAGCTCATTCACCTGTAAAAAAGCACAGAGTGCCCTTAAGGTTACCATGCCCTCACTGGAAAGTAAGATCTGATTAACACATTGACAGCTAACCCCAAAAGTTTCACGAAACAGCACAAAAAGCTCAGCTTGGCTGCCTGGCAGCTCTGTTGTGGAACGCAGCTCTATTATGATTTCTGCTGCATGTGAAGCTCTACAGGGACATGAGGAAATGAATACAGATACAGATTAAAGTTTAAAGAGTATATAATAAAGTAGATAGCCCTAGCACTCAGAGCTATATTGTTCTTTCTTTGCCCTCACTCTTGCTTAAGTTTTTTTGCTGTATCATTGAGCCATCTCCTTTGAAACCATCAGTCCCCTGAGCAATCACAGACATGTAAGCCCCTGAGCACTGCTCACCCCAAAAAGCCACATCTGTTTCAGTCACTGTGCAGCCACAAATGAGCAACAACACAATTACAACATAGCTCATAACAAGTAAAATTCAAAATGTTGCTTACATTGCTGCTTGCAGTGATAACAAAATTATGAGAGCAACAACAAACACTGAAACCATTCAAGCAAACAAACTAGAATACATGCTAGGTTTTTGCGGCAGCCGCATCCTAGTGCTTTTTCTAGGCTTTCTTCCTCCCTTGATGTAATTTTTCCCTTTGACCACATCTCACTTTACATCAAAAAAGTCATTCTTTCTTGCAGAATGTGCAAATTGGATGTATGGTATGAGATGAAAAAGGGTAGAGGTAACATGAATCTTAAACTGACAAATAAAAGAAGAGCTGGAAAAGAAAGTTAGACCAAATAATCTACTTGCGCATATTCAGAAATCTTTGAAGAGCTATGTGCATCTTGCAAGTTGCAGCAGGCCTGCAGGCAGCTTTAATTTGCATGAATGGCTCTAGCACAGAAGCGAAGGGCTGGATGACTGGATGTCTTTGGCAGCATTCTAAGGGTCACTGAAATACAGTTTCTTCAGTCAGGCTCAGAGGGACACCTTTGATAGGATATATACCACTATTTTCTTTCTTCAGATTTTTCTTCTCTTTGGCAAACATAATTCCAGTGCAGTAAGGCTGTAATATTCTCAGTTGAAATTTGACTGTTTTAGAAATTTTAATATTTCCCTCTCTGGATATTACCTCACTGTACTCTATTAACAGAACGTATCTTGCGATTTTAGCAGTATTTTGGGATACTTAGCAGGCCATTGTTACTCATCATGATGTTAGTCAACATAAGCTGTGTTTCTTATGAGATTTTGATTAATTATCATCAAATCAGCATGTGAAGATCCACTGAATGCCCCTTTCCCTCCCACTTCTGAGATACAGCAGCAGAAAATATGCAGGTAGTATGCTTCAGGCAGCAGAAGTGGCAGCATCACCGGGGTTAGATACCTATTTCCTAATTAATTCAAACAGTTTCTGCTCACTACCCACTGATTAAGTCTGTTACATTTTGGCTGAATACCATTAAACTGAACCTAGTTATCACTCATGCTGTTACTATAGATAAACAAAAAATAAATCATTCCATACATAAAAGATATTATCCTAATAAAAAATGAAAGAAAGATCCTAAAATGCTAAGTACAATGCATGTGCCTAAAATTTAAACACAAACCCAATAAGCTTCTATGAAGCAGACACTCAAATTCCTATGTTAACAAGGAGAACTTATTTCTTTTCTTGGTGATAGTTCAAGTTTGCAATTAGATCAGTGTATCTCATGGCTAGGATGGGTAGGATAAGTGCAGAAGCCAATAAAGATGATGAGATAACACAAACTAAAATGCCAAACATGTAGAGCTACTCCATTGTTCCAGCACATTTCATCTTCTTAAAAAACCTGAGCATACCAGAGACAAGACGACAAGATGACACGATGAAGAGAAAAAGGCACATGTTATACAGAACTCTGCTCAATTTTCTTGACCCAGAAATAATATCTCACAGGCTGATCCAGTCATTCTTGTTTTGTAGATTTGATTCCTGCGCCTCATACTCAAAAATGGAGACAAGCTTCTTAAAAAGGCTCCATTTAGTACAAAACATTATGGTTTAACTGCAATCCATTTTGCTTGGCAAAACGGATTGTCACAGACATGTCACTTTTGCATTCTCTTTGTGCTAGTTCCCTCTGAATTCAGAGTCCAGTTCAAGGTCTGTGTCCTGCTATTCATAGCCCTAGGAAGTAATTCTTTTGTGTAAGGGGCCTTTCTGGTTGATTAACCTTAGGCAGCTGAAAACCACAAAAACAGACTTGACGAAAACTAGTAAAATGTAACAGGAAGAGCTTGATCCATATCCATCGCTAAAATAGCAAAAAAACCCAATCCCTTCCTCATATACTTCAGAAGGCAATTTTTCCTTTAGAAGTGACTGCAAAATATGCATGATCTAAGACCATCACAAAGGAGAACAGCAAGGCTGGGTCCCACATTGAAACAGTGAATGGTGTCACAGATGTAATGGTTAAAACAAGAAAAAAAGCACTTAGGATTTCTCAGCACATTGTGAAGCGCTCATCTCCAAATTAGGATATGCAAATATAAGTGTCTACTTTTGAGTGATGCATCTAAACACTGATTATAGCCCTTGGGAAGCTACTACAGCCAGTCAAGCCTGAAGAGAAAGTCCAGGCTCTACTGATATCCCGTTGACCATCATTTTGAAAAATCCGCATCAGTAATTCTGTAACATATTCTCTTTAGCCCAGAAAATCCCCTAACAAATATAAAAGTGCTATTCATTTTGATAGATCCTCCCATCACAAATTAGAATTAGGCTATTCATTAATCCTGTTGTTTTCCAAACTCTTGCAGTTTTACAGGGAGTCTCACATAATATTTTCTTCTTTAAAGCTCCAGTTTTTGTATTTTTTTAAACCCATCAACATCTTACAACTCTCTTTGAAAAAATAATTTTAGGTATGGAAGACAACATGAAAATATGAACAACACACACTGCAAAATGGAAGTGATAGAAGACATAGTCATTACCTAAACACATATCATCAGCTTTGGTAAAGTTTTCAAATATGAATATGTACAACTACCAGTGCTGGTCCTCCTTGATCCCACAAGCCTCAGTTATGCAATATGTCATGGCTGTGGAAGTCCCATGTATTTACAAGGTACCTTAGTTTACCTTCTCAGTCCACCTGACACAGATACCTCCTCAGTACTGTCTGGTTTAAGAGCACAGCTGATCAATAACATTTTTTGGAATTACATATATAAATCCTGATTACAGGCCATTCCCTGTATGATGTGGGAGAGATTTGAACATATAGCTTCAGTTGCAGATCATACCTAGCTCAGATCTCTTGTTTGGCAAAAACTCGTGGCTTCTTTTCACGTACACTTTTAAGATGTTCTTTATTTGATGAGGAAGCACTTCAACATACATGAGCTTTGCCATCCTGTAGAATAATTACTTCTTAAACTTTATCATCTCATACACTTCTCTATATATTTTGCTTTATATTAATTATATTTTCCACTGTGGGTAAATAAAGAAGCCACTTTTTTTTTTTTA
>VYZW01001333.1:16862-35741 GCA_013401315.1 Balaeniceps rex | reverse complement strand
ATGAATATGTAATTTGGATATGTCTTTCATGGAAAAATCCAATGAACCCAAAACAAAACTTGGGAAGAACCCCTAAGGTTAGATAAAATTTTCCTTGCCTGTTCTACCTAGTTTTAAATGAGGTGTCTTGTCATCTCTGAGCTATAACACCTTTCCCTTCAAATATTTACTGGATTGCCATATCAGACTGTGACACGTAGTACTACAATAGCATAGACAAACTATATATTACATATTATAGCTGGAGTTCTATCTCTGCCAACAAGAAAATTACAGAGTCTAAACACACATCGTATAATGTGCATGGTATTTCCATGAAGCATTTCTCATTCATCCTCAGCTATCTTATCTGAAGTCTGCCCACTGCTTGTAGGGATGGTGTCTGATATTCTAATCATCTGGGCAGGTCCTGCAAATAGACTCTTTTAGGGAAAACAGTCACATTAACACAGGTTTTCTTCTTTTTTTCCCAGCCTGGAACTATAACCCTCAAACATGCAATCAAAATAAATGAAAAAACCTCACTACACTTCAACTAAAAATGCAGAAATGGACAATATTTACTGCTTATAAAATGACAGGTTTGAATCCTTATGACCAAGCTTTCAAGGTGACATTTTTATTCTTAAGAGGAATATCCCAGCCTCAGCACAAGTTATACAATACCTACTTTCAATATTAAAAATGGTCATAAATTCAGCCTTTAGTCTGTGAAACACAGCATTATAAACATGTTACACAGCTACACAATGATTTTTACGTGTCCCTCTGAGACGTCTGCAGTTGTATGTTTGAAAACTAAGGCATCTGAAGTATCACAGAGTAATAATGGACAACAAATAATGTTTTGATTTTTTTTAAACAATCCCCTTTGCACAAGTATCATACGCAGAATATATAGAGTGGGAGAAGTACCAGTGTTTGCAGAAGTCTGTCAGAGTTGCATATGGCTTCCTCAGTCATTAGTTCTGTAGCCACTTCCACTACACACACCCATCAAACCTGCTTACTTGATGAAATGCACACATGTATCTACAAAGTTGCATCAAAATTTGAAACACAGTAAAATGCATGAGTATATCTAGAGCAAAAGGTAACACGCCCTAATGCTATCACATTTCCAGGATCAACAATGTTAATTTTCACTTCTCAAATGATCAGAAAAAGAATTCCTCTTTCAGTTTCAATCACTGAACAATAATTTTGGACACTGCTGAAATGGAGTCAATATCTTTTTATACTGTCATCAATAATTCTGCTACACTTGAAACTGAATCATTTAAAAAGAAAGTAGAAGTTATGAAAAGCAGCCAGACTGTCTCCTTCATGGAGCATAAAGCAAAAGTCAAAAGCAGAGCAAATCAGAGACAGAACTAATCAGACGTGCTAAGAAAAAATTAGTTTTGTTCTACGTTCAGTGGATATATCTGTATTTGGAAAGTTAATAGACTCTGCCATAAACACAGTTCACTGCATTTAATTGTTTTTAAATACCCCAAAAGGACCTACACATAACAAGACATAAATGTATTGGAAGACCCACAGATTTGGGCACAGGAACCAGTACGGAAGCTCCTTTTTGGACAAAGAAATTCTCTAATCTGTTCAGATTTGCTGCATTAATATGTTCTATTTCCTTATGAACTGAAAGATACAGAATCCAGTCCTAAAAACTCTGCAGCAAGTTCTAACTCATAAAAAGGCCTATCAGTGGTGTGGTGTTGGCAGGGGTCCTACCCTACCCATTTTCTATTGTGCAACGGTGTAGCACTTTTGGTTCAGAATCAGGTACTACTTCTTCAGACCCAATTCATTTCAGCCCTGGTCTTTAATGATCACTTGGCTGAAGAAAATATTTATTCTGAATCTGAGGAAAATTACTTAACAACATTTTTGTTGTGTTGCAGTAAAGATGATTTCAAACTTTATACCAAACCACGAACACATATGAAGTGTCATATGATGTCTGGTCAAACTTCATTAGTTGAACAATAACCACTACTAATTTTGTGCATCTGGAATCCAGCCAATCCTCAAGCAACTGCAAGTGGGAAGGGAATAAGGAGCCTCCTATTTTTCCAAGGCCTCTGCAAATGCAATGCAGAATTGCAGCAGTTCTAGCCAGCACTCAAGGGAGTATATGGATTGCTGCCAAGTTCTCTACTCAAGAGCAACAAACAAACCAGGAGTGATAAAGAATCGTGGAACAATAGCCCTCCCGTGCCCTTGCACTGATAGCCACTGGTCTGCCGTGCTAGAGATCGCTGCTACATGCCTCCCCTTTCAAGGGATGTCACGCTACTACCAGGCAAAATGTCTTCTAGTGTCGCAACAGGAGCAGCACTGTAAATTTAGCTCATAATGATTTATGTCAGTCCTTCCAAAAGAAAATAGTGGTTTTACACTGGCAAGAACTTTCAAAAGCTTCTAAGTCCAAACCTCTTTGAGTGTATTAGTCACTGAGGTGCCTCAGTCCCACTGAAGGACATGTGGATCTAGCTAATTAGAAATGTATTTAGTATGAGTATCTTTTATCTGTCTCCATCTATTCACATGTTAAAGGGAACGGTACTTTGTTTCCTTCAAATTAAAAATTGACTTTAAGAAGGCTTTTACGATTAGGTAAATTCCATAGATAACTTAAGTGCTGCTTATAAATTACTAACTGAAAATAAACCCATGCTCTCATTCTTATCTTTTACTTGAAATACATATGCATTACAGAAACATTCAAATGTATAAGCTAAAGCAGAAGTATCACTACTACTGAGGCAGTGGTAAATCTGATGTTAGTGCTCCTTGCACGGGATCAACAGTGTTGCTCAGCATTGAGTGAGTATAAGATCAGCCAGTTACTTCAAATATGTGCACAATTTTTTTAATAATTTAACCTGTTATCAAGAGGTTAGGCCCAGTGTTCTTCATTAAGGAACTTGTTATGAATATATTATATTTACATTAACTTCTGCAAAACTGTATTTCTTGGTTTTTATATTCTCAGGATGTATTTCATATCCTCAGACACCAGTACTATGAACTGTATAAAAAATTCTATTTACTGTTATAGGACTAATATGCTCAGCTACTTTACATGAGACATATAGTATTAGAATGCAGAGGTCAGAAAACTTTGATTAAGATGAATAATAGAAAAAAGGTTTGACAGGATATTATTTTACCTCAGTATATAATTTGCAAGTGTATAAGATCTCATCATCCATATAACTGAAGTTATTTTTAATCAGGAAGATCAAGGAGCAATCTTTGATATTCTTTCATCACATAAGCTTTTATCATATGTTAATAATGTAACTTTTATGTAATGTTAGATGTTGCAACCCATCAAACAGGAGAAAGATTAAAGTAAGAAAAAGAAACATATGTAGGCCACGTGAAAAAAAATACAGATGGAAATAATTAGAAACTAGAAAATAAACAGACACAAAATGCTAAGAACAAACAAATACAATCAAAAGAAATTTAAACAGCAACATGAAAATCTGTCACGCGCAAAATTAGAATACCCCTGGAGAGCACACATTCTTAATGACTGCATAACAAAATAATCATTTTAATTATTAGTTGAGGAGGTCCTCTTGCATTGGTTGGCAAATGTACAAAATTATCCATTCAAAAAAAACCCAACTTGTTGTAAGCAGGATTCATTAATAAGTGCAACACAACAATATGCCCCTTAGGAGAAAAGGCTTTGTAAATTCCTAAACTGTTGAAGATAATGAAAGCTTTTAAATGAAGAAAAAAAAATCAGTATACAGTACAAATGTGATGTTTAAAAATCAGATGTGATGTGGAAACTGAAATGTATTTGAAGTACCACTTAATCATACAGTTGTCTAGAAGCTAATCAGTTAAAAAATTTACCTAATTTCATAACATTAAATAAATTCTGGTGTAACCATTTCACATGTACTTGTTATTGAAACACTAAATATAAGGACAAGAGTACAACTAATGGGAACACATTGTGAATTTTAGAGTACCCCAGTGAATGCAAACTGTGTGAGTCTACAAAAGGTTTTTCTTATTCCAGAAGGAGCAGGTTTCTGTCTCTGCCTGTCACTGAGCTGCAGCTGTCAACCAGAGAGAGCCCTTATCTTAATTTTTTTTTCCTGAAGATGGCGATCAAAAGAGAAGACGCAGCCTCCTATTGTGAATTACAAACATGCTGCCTTGTACTCCTGCAATTCACCCGCTGTCTGGAGACTATCATGGTACTACAACATCTCCTAATGTTTGATATTCTACTTAACCCCCAGCTACTTAGAGCATTTAAGAGGAACAAACACAGAAGAAGGAACAAACACTCTCTCTGAAGCTTCACACCATCACAGTCTGTCACATCAGGAGTGTGAAATCATAATAGGGAAAGGGGTGAGACTCTGCAAAGGACCCAAAAGGGGAACATGTGGCTGTACAATTTGGGAGCTTGCATGCATTTGGCACATTCAGCCGCTTAAAACACATCACGCTGCTCATCTCTGGAGCACTGACAAACGGAGGATGATCATAATGTGGCAGGTAATATCTTTCTGTCAGCTTGCTTTTGTGAATGGACAGTGGCATGCTCTGCTTTAGTAAAACAGTTCTCAGAAACTGAATGGATCAAGGGAGAAGCAGGAAAAGCATGACCATGACTTTGAAAGTGATGGGAGACAATCTGCCAATAAAGGGTCACAGCATGCCTAACAGCTAGGTATTTCCTTGGAATAAAGTATCGGAGAGTAGGGCAAACTTCTTGGGACACAGATAAGTATCCATTTAGTCCAATATTCTGTCTCTGTACTTCAGAATGAAAATGTTAGAAGGTCCCAGTACTCACATCTTCCTGATCCCCTTCAGACAGCAGTTAGCCAAAGTACTAAAGCATAAAGGCTTACATCTCATTTTTTTCAGTTTAACGTAACTCTGAAACCCCTAATTTCTTACAGAAGTAACCCTTACTATGAGCTACGGTTGTTGTTTGTTTTTTTTTTTTTTCTATTCTGAGCAGATACAGTTCATTTAGAATGCAACAAACTAGAACAGCATTTCAAGTTACTCCTCCCAACCTGCATTAGCATGTGTCTATAAACAGCACCATTAATTAACTGTCAAAATACTTATTCAACTAGTTTTGTTTCCCATTGAAGTTTCCCACTATTTTCTCTTCCTGACTAAGCCAAGCTATTGCATCACCTGTGCCTGGAAAGGCACTGCATCTCTAACATAATGGCTTCATTATGGCTTATAAAGATGTATTATATATGTAATGTCTTGATTACCAGAATTCAAGCCTTCAAGCACAATCTAAACCTTTTCACAAGTTGGTAGACACAAAATAACATTCCTCTTTATCAAATCTTATATTACAGAGAATATGTCTACATTTTGAACTAGAAGGCACACTTTTAAAGATTTCTGAGTAATTATTGTTTCTTTGCTTACCAAAGCCATTAATTCCCCTTTTTCTCCTTGGTAAATTAAAAAAAAATTCTATAGCACAGACTCCTCATCATCCTCATGTCTGCACGATGTCTTTCCTCTCTCAACAACAATTACTTCCAGACTTTCCCACTGACCTTTTACTAAACCTTTTCATACCCCCACCTCCCAGTATAGCAGTATCTTCCCCTGAGCTCTGGCAGAAGGACAAAGGTTCCTACACTCACAGGGTTCATAGCTCACAAACAATTACTTGCTGTGGTCATGTATGCAGTCAAAGGAAATTTATAGCAACAGAGATCCAGCAGATCAAATATCCTAACTAGTGCCTATTTGGATAAACTGATTAACTCATGCCAGACACAGAGGGAGTGTCTGGTACAATGACAATAACTGGTACAGGTGCTCTCTCTCTCCCGCCTGGAGGGAGCACTTAATTCATCCTTCTTGTTTCCATACTGACTAGTTCCACAATAAATTGGTCTCATCTGTATTCTTCACTCAGTGGTGTCCTGGTTTCAGCTGGGTTAGAGTTACTTTTCTTCCTAGTAGCTGGCATAGTGCTGTGTTTTGGATTTAGTAGGAGAAGAATGCTGATAACACACTGATGTTTTAGTTGTTGCTAAGTGGTGCTCACCCTAGTCAAGGACTTTCTTTTTCAGCTTCCCATGCTCTGCCAGGTGCACAAGAAGTTGGGAGGGGGCATAGCCCAAGATAGTTGATCCAAATTGACCAAAGGGCTATTCCATACCATATGACGTCATGCTCAGTATATAAACCGAGGGGAGTTAGCCAGGGGGCAGCGACTGCTGCTTGGGGACTGGCTGGGTGTCGGTCGGCGGGTGGTGAGCGGTTGCATCACTTGTTTTCTTTTCCCTGGGTTTTGTTTGTCTCTCTCGTTCTCCTTTTCATTACAATTATTATTATTATTATTATTATTACTACTATTATTATTATTATTTTATTTCAATTATTAAACTGTTCTTATCTCAACCCGTGGGTTTTCTTACTCTTGCCCTTCCAATTCTCTCCCCCATCCCACCGGGAGGGGGGAGGATGAGCGAGCAGCTGCGTGGTGCTTAGTTGCCGACTGGGGCTAAACCACGACGAGTGGTTAGCTGATGAGTTGAGATTTACAAGGTAGAGAGGAACAAGAAAAAGTCTCATTTTTGATAATATGCCTTCTGTCTATTTTTTACATCATCTTTAAGCTTCCCATGCTCATTCATGAATCCAAAGCTGACAAATACATTTGGGGAGTGTCCTGGAGACAGGTGATCACACAAGCTTGTCTACAGATTTGTCCATTCTCTTTTCCTCATCTGTGATAAATAGGTTGATCTCAAAGCATTATAAAGCCCACTGCTCACTTTTTCTTCTTTACCCTCCCTCTTCCTGTTTACCTACTTTTTGATAGATTGGTCTTTGCCTCTCACCTCACATCAGGGAAGTTGAAATCCTACAGTTCTTATGTAGCACATAAAGACAAGAAAAGTCCTATATCAGTTAAAGGAGAAAAGGTACTTCTTGTTTCTCTGATTTTATTCTACAGTCCAGGCAGCATAGCTTGTAGTCACATCGACACAGCTAACCTGAGCAATACCATGATGGTAATCATGTTTAAATGGACCCACTGGATACCTTAAAGGAATCATCTTTTGTTTGCTCTTATATAGAGATAACTTTCCTCTCAGCTCTTCAGGAAAAGCCCTAAAACTTCATCTGTTTTAAAAGGTAACTTATGCTAAGGATAACAGGTAGTTAGGATTAGAGACTTCACTAGCTATTACTAATTTCATAATACCAAGAATGCTTTTTTTTCCCCAAAAAAAAATTGTATAGGTGCACAATATACTTTAAGATTAAATTTACTGTATATACTGATTTGCTCTAGGCACAGTAATTACCTTGTAGATCACTCTCAACACAAATTGATTTTCTTAGTTTTCTGAGAGTATGTTCAATCTCATTCCCAAATAAAACATTGTACCTACTTGGAAAGCAGAATTCAGAGGGAAAGCAAGTAAATGAAGAATTAGCCAATACTTCTGGAGAGACAGGAGAATGTGCAACTGCCATCAAAGGTAATGGGAGCATTTTACTCCCCTTAGGATTTTGGGTCTTAGTTATGAAAGCCTTTTAGCTGGGATTTCTCTCAGTGAAAAGATGTAAATCTGATTATAAACAGCATCTCTTATAAAGAAATGGTAACCTCAGTGTCGTGGTTTAGCCCCAGTCGGCAACTAAGCACCACGCAGCCGCTCGCTCACCCTCCCCCTCCCCGGTGGAATGGGGGAGAGAATCGGAAGGGCAAGAGTAAGAAAACCCACGGGTTGAGATAAGAACAGTTTAATAATTGAAATAAAATAATAATAATAATAGTAATAATAATGATAATAATAATAATAATTGTAATGAAAAGCAGAACGAGAGAGACAAACAAAACCCAGGGAAAAGAAAACAAGTGATGCAACCGCTCACCACCCACCGACCGACCAACACCCAGCTAGTCCCCGAGCAGCGATCACTGCCCCCCGGCTAACTCCCCTCGGTTTATATACTGAGCATGACGTCATATGGTATGGAATAGCCCTTTGGTCAATTTGGATCAACTATCTTGGGCTGTGCCCCCTCCCAACTTCTTGTGCACCTGGCAGAGCATGGGAAGCTGAAAAAGAAAGTCCTTGACTAGGGTGAGCACCACTTAGCAACAACTAAAACATCAGTGTGTTATCAGCATTCTTCTCCTACTAAATCCAAAACACAGCACTATGCCAGCTACTAGGAAGAAAAGTAACTAACTCAGCTGAAACCAGGACACTCAGTTAATGGAGACACTGTCAGTAAGCTCATGGTGCTAAGTTACCATTTCTGGTTTGGTTTTTTTTCCTCCCCTCTCATGCTTTTCCCGACTATTCACTTCTTTGATAGAAGCTTCTGTTGTTATGATAAAATCTAAAAGTATATAAATCACCTAGCTATGGCCTGTCCCTGTTTTCTCTTTCAAAGCCAGCAACCACACACTAGGACATATTGCCAGGAATATCACAAAAGCCACTCAATTTCTGGCATGGGTTCAAGTCTTTTTCATACATCCATTTGCACTTCTACAAAAATTCAGAAGACTCTCTGCAACTCGGCAGTTACCTTTACAAAAATACTAATATTAAAATACCACCTTCTGCTACTCTGTTACTGCTGTTAATAGGGATAAAAAGTCCCCCAATTAAACACAGCTTTCTAATTAAGGCCATAGTATTATTAACTGCTGCATTGCTCTTCCACAAGAGAAAAATAGAGGATTAAAAATTATCCTGCAATAGCCTATGGGTAGTCTAAAGCTGATAAAGGGAAGAAAATAACAGTACAAAAAAAGGTTAAAATCTCTCATATAACTGCATTTTATTCTGTAAAGAGGCTACTATTAAAAAGTCAGTGTCTACCAACCATTACCCCAGTCCTGCATCTGATATATTACAGCTATCTCTTTTTTTTAATAAAAGAGAAAAAAGTGCCTGATTTTTAGAGATGCTAAAGAATCACGCTTAGTTTAAAGCTTAGTTTATGTGAGACTGGCCCGTTTTCTTTGATGAATGGAAATTACTGACACCTAAGTTAATCTTAGAACAGACTGAATAATCAAAACAATGCATTTCATTATTGAACATTTTCTTTGTGTGATTGTACCTCACCAAATTAGGTCACATAACTTACATTCTTACCCTTCCCCAAATCTTCCATTAGTTTTGCTTAGTTTCTCTACAATCCTTTTATCTCCTGAAAGGATTTTCAAGTAAAATTTACTGACAGTGCAATTTTGCTATTGAGTCTTGTGCTTTTAGAGAAAATTAAACTGTACTGAAACCTCCCTACTGCAGATGTTTTATTCTGAGTGCCTTAGGTATAGTAGATAAAATAATTCACAGTACTCTCAAATCTTCATACATTTTGTTACTTTCTCATAATTTATAGATTTATCAATGAGGTTTCTAAATGCACATTAAAGTCTGACATGAGTTTAATTTCTGATTTCCATTTTGGATGAGTTAAAAGCTTCTTAAGAGGTAAAATGGCTCCTATGAAAATCACCCCTTTTGTCTTTATTGCTCTGATGAACAAGCAAGGCAGAAATACCTATTCGTCCTCCAAAACATCTTTCTCTAGTCTAGAATAACCATTTTGTCTGATGACCAGGACTGAGGACTGAGTGACAATTAGGAACAGCTTAACTTGCAGTGACTGGTGAGGTTTCAGCCTGCGTTTTCTTGGGGTCTTGGAGCTGCTCAGCTGTCACATCCTGAACCCCAGTGGTTTACAGTAGTGGTTCAGTGTAAAATACCGTGACGGAAGCTGTGACAGTTCATCAGCTGACTGACAGGCAGTCCAGTATCTGTGCAGTGCAGGTGGTGAAAAGAGCTGGAAGCAGTAACGTCGACATCCATTAAGCTGTCCCCAGTTGTCATTCAGATCCTTAAGCAACCACTCAGATGTCTGGATCATCCTGCAAGGTATAGCCAGCATATACCTGCCAATATTAATATTTATCCCAGGAAAACATAAAAAAGGTTTTAAGCAGCTCCTTGTCTAAAGTGCTACTAGTTTCCCAGAAATCAAATTCAGGAGTGGGGAGCAGCGATAATCTGCCACAGAATCAGGGGGCCATGACTGCGACAGAAGTGAGAGCAACAGCAGGTCAAAAGCTCCACTAAGACACAGCTCCACTCACCAAGCTATTGAAGAGTAGCACTGCTGCATACACTAAGAGCCTTCACTCATACCTGCAAGGCTGAGTGTATTTTGTGATAGGGCTTTTGATAGTTCTAGTAATACGAAGAATTGACTGAAATTCTCTTTTCTATATATGAACAAGGGAAGGAATATGGAATTAGGTATTAGGAAGAGAGGTATGTTTGTTATTAATAAACATTGGAATGAGCAATGAAATCTAGTCATCTCCCTTCTACTATTTTGCCTTTCAGGTTCAAAAAAGTGGCAGTTCTTAACACGCTAACACACTTTCTCTAGCTGTTGAACAGATATTCACATAAGGTAAATTGCACTGAAATGGTATTTTAGGGTTTCAGTGTTTTTTTTTTTTAAACTTGTTATTGTAAAGCAGTGCCACTCAACTTCAACAGCATTTTACGAATCAGTCAGCCATCTTGTCCCATGACCTTGTCCCCACCCAGTTCTGCCATAGACAGTTTTGGCGAGCTACTCACATGCTGGTGACCACATCTCAGGAAGAGACAGAACGCCCTGGAAAGAGCACCAACCACGGAAACTGTTTTTGACCTCCTCCACTCATTTTCTCATTTCTTTACATCACTTTTTCTGTGTATGAGTTCCTGGAAGACTGACAGGGTTTTTTTGTTGGTGGTAGTGGGTTTTTTTAATTAACATAGAAAAGTCAATTGAATTTATGAAACTTGAAAAATTTGAGGTTTTTATTTCTGAAATTTCCTTATTTTAATAAATTAATAATTCACTTGCCATAAAACCTTCAGCATCCTTTACATACTACTAAATAACAACAATTAGATTATAGTATTATTTTCATCAAGTAGGTTAAAAAGATTTCAGTTACGGAAAGAAGGATGTTTTCAGTCATCCTTTTTTTATAAATTCAATGGAATTGTCCGTGAATATCACTGTGAATGCTGCAAAAAAAGAATTTGTTATAATTAGACCTTCACAAAGAAAAGAGAAAATAGTAACTTTAAGAACTGGTTATGCTATCTAAAAATCATAAGTGAGCCTTAGAAAAAAGTATTTGTTCGTTCATTTATACATGGCAGCAAATGAAAACCATTATATTCACATTTTTTGTTGGCTAAATTCTTCAGAGCTTTTTTTCCCTGAGATGTGTTATAATCCCTGTTCAGATCGGATCGGTCAGACATCTTTAACCATGTGCAAAGAAATTGGCAAACAGGATACATACAGCTTGAAAGTATAAAGTAATTATCTATTGCCTAACAGACACAAGAAATAGTTCGGATATAACAAGCTATCAAGCTAAGCATTAATATGCTCACCATACCCAATAAAACACTTCAGGAGTCTTTGTTGGCATGGCAGGCATCAGTTGGAGGAAAAAAGGCTGGTCTCTGCTGATCTCAGAGACAAATCCTCAATATTGCTACATTGCATCATCCATCCCATCCAGTCTACACCAATGACATTGGCTGGTGATCAGACTGATGACACAATTTCCTGGGTTTTTTCCACTATTGCTGACACAAAGGCCTGTGACGCTGGTTAATTATAAATCTACTAATCAGGACATAATTAATATTCGCTTGCCTTGGTTCTGAATATGAGTATACTAAAATAATGCAACTAATAGTGGTATGTAGGTATTTTGTGACGGCATAGACAGACAGTACACGAGCAGTGTGATCACCAGAGAGGAAAACAAAGATAGATGTAGCTGCAGGTAGGAGGCATCCAAGTAACCAGAGAGAGGACAAAATAAGCACAAAGGCCTGCAAATAGGCGGGATATGCTCCCATACACACAAAGAGGATGACTGGCAAGACAAAAAGAAACCTCAAGATAAGCAGTATCAGGAGCAGAGGAGACCACCCTTTTGGGAGGAGGGCAATAGCATAAAAATATCAGGTTTAAGCAAGGAAAATCAGAACAGAAAAAAGACAAGCTCACTTCAGTTCTGACTATTCTTGTCAATGAGCTCTCAAGACTGATCTCCTGGACCTCTGTGACTAACAACCACCAAGGACCATAGACATCAACTCTAATTAAACAGCTTCAGCTCCACAGATAAATTAGGATACAAGTGTTAAAGACTAACAGCTTGGTATATGCAGTGATAAGATGGTTTAATATTGTGTAAGAACTGACCATTAGCAAGAAGTGTGTTGCTAATTAATGAATTTAGTAAAATCCAGTTTTACAGCTGAAAGCTGTCCTGATTTGTTGGTCCTCTGAATGCTCCCATCACAGCGATCTCTAATATATATGTACGCATATTTTCAGTTGCAACATCATATTGGTGTTTTCACTCCTGAACCCTTGAACTTCTAAGAACCCCATCAAAAAAATCCTGCCTCCAACTGTAATTTTATGTTACCTTTCTACAGACTTTCTCAGACCTCTCTCTCACCACTTCACAATTTCCCCAAACAGTCTGAGCCAATGTTATTGAGCAGGGCCATATCAAAGCTGGTCCTTGGATCCAAGCAACACGGGGAGCAGAACCCCTGCAAGCAGGGAGGTAACGTTAGATAGAGGTTACAAAGAGGCAAGGTTACTGGGTGCAAGCTTCCGTAATATGGAAACTATTGCATGTTGTAGTGCCATAATCTTCCTTTTCTATCAAAGTTTTTATAATTAATATTATTTAGTACAAATGTAGGGTTGTGTTTGTTGCTGTATACCAGTCTCTCTAAACGAACACTGATTTTGGGTTTTGTTTTTAAACTGTATTCACTCTTCATAAACCTGGGCTGTATTGGATAGATATATGCTGGCAAGACATACCAGCATTTCACTGCAATAGCTTCCTCCTGCCCCAACGCCATCAAAGCATTCATTTAAATAGCAGAAAGGAAAGGCTTAGCATCTTCTTCTGGATCTACCCAAATCTGTTGAAGATGTTACTACTCCTGTCTATTTGTCACTGCCCACTAGCAGGACAGTACCATCTTGACACCTTAACTGGCAGAAAACACATGAAATTGATCAGTGTCGTGGTTTAGCCCCAGTCGGCAACTAAGCACCACGCAGCCGCTCGCTCACCCTCCCCCTCCCCGGTGGGATGGGGGAGAGAATCGGAAGGGCAAGAGTAAGAAAACCCACGGGTTGAGATAAGAACAGTTTAATAATTGAAATAAAATAATAATAATAGTAGTAGTAGTAATAAAAATTGCAACAAAAAGGAGAACAAGAGAGACAAACAAAACCCAGAGAAAAGAAAACAAGTGATGCAACCGCTCACCACCCGCTGACGCCCAGCCAGTCCCCGAGCAGCGATCGCTGCCCCCCGGCCAACTCCTCCCAGTTTATATACTGAGCATGACGTCATATGGTATGGAATAGCCCTTTGGTCAGTTTGGATCAACTATCTTGGGCTGTGCCCCCTCCCAGCTTCTTGTGAACCTGGCAGAGCATGGGAAGCTGAAAAAGAAAGTCCTTGACTAGCCTAAGCACTACTTAGCAACAACTAAAACATCAGTGTGTTATCAGCATTCTTCTCCTACTAAATCCAAAACACGGCACTATGCCAGCTACTAGGAAGAAAGTTAACTCTAACCTGGCCAAAACCAGGACAATCAGTCATTCCATTTTTCTGCAGAGGTAATAACCTCTAGCTAGCCAATGGTAATAGGCAGCCAGTGGGCAATTACATATTAAGCAACTCCCATCAGTTGTAAAGTGAATGAGCACTAAGCCCTGAGATTTTAAATGCTGTGGCTGCAAAAAATCATGAAGAAATTAAATCAAGCGTAACAAATATAGCATTTCTAACTGTATCTCCAGACAATCTAGGGGATAAGGGGGAAACAAATCCAAAAGTACTTTCAAATGGCCCTTTTTATTTCTGTAAGGTGCTACTTCTGAAACTCAATTTAGGTATTTCAGTTGTCGGCATTGTTAACTAATGCTACTAAAAAGAGGTACAGTGGTGATCAAGACTGTAAGCTAGAGAAATTGCTTTGTATTTGGTATCACAAGCAGGAGCACTTAAAAATACCAATATTTTCCCCTTCTTCCACTCTCTAGTTCAGCTCTTCCCACGAACGAAGAAATCAAACCCAAACAGCTTACTTGAATAAAAAAGCACCATCAAAACCTCATCATAATCATGCCCAGGAATATCAATGGAGGAAAAAAACACGTTCAATAATATTCTGAATATCTATGCAATCTGCTAAAAGAAGCTTTTGTGACAAATATAAAAAAAAAGTGGGGATGGAAAACCACCACACTTTGTTTTCAAGCTTCGCTTCTGTTCATAGGAATCAATTAACTGTTTTATGCTCATTACATTGAGATTAATAGGTTCTGGAAATGATTTGCCCTGTTCCCAATTTGCTACTTGATGTATGTGGTTGGTTACCTAAGGTCTTGTCTGTATGCATGGATGCAGACAGAATGCCATTCACACTCCATATAGTCATGCATGAGCCCATTTTGGGCCAGAAGTAATTTAGTCACGTTAGAAAAGTGACACATTCCAGCAAAGGGGCTTTACAAAAAGGCACAGAAATCCACTAATGTGGTTACATCGTTTTTGGATCAGAGCTGGCTCACATCCAGAGAGCTCAGTGTAAGCAGAGGAGCTCAGGTCCCCTCGCACCCATTCATGCGGATGTGCCTGAAGTCATATGGCATTGTTTCTGCTCTTTGACAGTACAACTGTAATGTTTTCCAGAGGAGAACAAGGATACAATAAAACTCTAGTACAGAGGGTCAGTATACATCCTATACTCTAACAGCTTCTAAATTATGGTATAATTTGCTTCACTGAAAATGGGAATTAACTTTAAAAGCTTAAACAACACATAAATTACAGTATATTCAGGGCTGTATAACTGTTACTTAATCAATCATATATTAATTATTACTTACCAAAAGGGATATCATGACAAACGGATATCCATTACATGAAAAGAGAATTATACAACTGATGAGGATATTGCACCTTTCTTAAAGTTCAAACTATTATTAAATTGTATACTAGTATTCTTTTTTTTTTAATTTGTATGCTGTTCTACATGCTGTTTATTTTGCCACACTAACTGTAAGAATGAGGAAATTAGGCACCTTTCAAAGTGTTTGCCAACAATTAGGAATGCCAAGTCTTAGCCACCCCTCTGTATGCTGGTTAAGTATCCTAAGCTGAAAGAAAGAGAAAACCAGCAGTTGGCTGAGTTATAACAGTAGAACAACTGCAGCACTTGGTAGAAAATTACATACTGTCCCCTAATATAGAGTTTCTTTCTGCTGATGTAGAAATAAGGATAGGGGAAAATGAAGTGCGTGAATTTACATGTGAACTTCTCATGCTTACCACGTAGGAAAAAATCACACACCCCCCCAACATGTATTAACAAAGTTGGCAAAGTTGTCTTCAACATCTACAGTAAGAAAAAAAAATTAATTACTTTCATTCTGGGAAAAAAAACCTATTTACTATTCAAAACTATTTGGTATTCAGTTGCAGTCAACAGCTCAATGTCCAAATGGAGATCGGTAACAAGTGGTGTCCCCCAGGGGTCTGTATAGGGACCAGATTCAATACCTTTATTAATGACATAGGCTGTGGAATTTAGTGCACTCTCAGCAAGTTTGTGGGTGACACCAAGCTCAGTGGTGCACTTGATTCACTTAAGGGAAGGGATGCTATTCAGGGGGATCTTGACAGGCTAAAGACGTGGGCCCATGTGAACCTTGTGAGGTTCAACAAGGCCAAGTGCAAGGTCCTACACCTGGGTCGAGGCAATCCCCAATGTCAATACAGACTGGGGGATGAATGGACTGAAAGCAGCCCTGCAGAGAAGGACTTGGTGATATTGGTGGATGAAAAATTAGATGTGAGCTGTCAATGGGCACTTGCAGCCCAGAAAACCAATTGTACCCTGGGCTGCATAAAATGATGGATGGCCAGCAGGTTGAGGGAGGCGATTCCTCACCTCTACTCTGCTCTCTTGAGACCCCATGTGGAGTACTGCACCCAGCTCTGGGGTCCCCACTAAAAGAAAAACATGGACCTGTTAGAGCAGGTCCAGAAGAGGGCCATGCAAATGATCAGAGTGCTGGGGCACCTCTCCTGTGAAGGAAGGCTGAGAGAGTTGGGGATGTCCAGCCCAGAGAAGAGAAGGCTCCAGGGAGACCTTATTGTGGCCTTTCAATACTTAAAGGGGGCTTAAAAGAAAGACTGAGAGAGACTTTTTACCAGGGCCTGTAGTGACAGGACAAGGGGCAATGGTTTTAAACTGAAAGAGGGTAGATTTAGATTGGACATGTCATGGTTTAACCCCAGTCAGCAACTAAGCACCACACAGTCGCTCTCTCACTCTTCCCGCCCCCGGTGGGATGCGGGAGAGAATCGGAAAAAAAAAAGTAAAACCCGTGGGTTGAGATAAAGGCAGTTTAATAGGACAGCAGAGGAAGAGAAAGTAATAATAGTAATAATGACAAAAGAATATACAAAACAAGTGATGCACAATGCAATTGCTCACCACCCACTGACCAATGCCCAGCCAGTCCCCAAGCAGCAATCGCTGCCCCACGGCCAACTCCCCTCAGTTTATATACTGTCATATGGTATGGAAAACCCCTTTGGTCAGTTTGGGTCAGCTGTCCTGGCTGTGCTCCCTGCCAGCTTCTTGTGCACCTGGTAGAGCATGGGAAGCTAAAAAGTCCTTGACTTAGTGTAAACACTACTTAGCAACAACTAAAACATCAGTGTGTTATCAACATTATTCTCATACTAAATCCAAAACACAGCAGTATACCAGCTACTAGGAAGAAAATTAACTCTATCCCAGCTGAAACCAGGACAGACATAAGGATTAAATTTTTTATGATGAGGGTGGTGAGACACAGGAACAGGTTGTCCAGAGAAGTTGTGGATGCCCCATCATTGGAAATGTTCAAGGTCATGTTGGATGGGGTTTTGATCAAACTGATCTAGTGAAAGATGTCCCTGTCCACAGCAGGGGGGGATGGACTAGATGATCCTTAAAGATTCCTTCCAATCAAAACCATTCAATGATTCTGTGATTCTATGATTCTATAAATTAGCTGGAGAAAGAAAAAGGTCCAGATAAAACTAACATATGGTAAAATAGATGGAAAACTTAATGGAAAAAGTACTCTGAGGATTAGAGGATCACTTTCAGAATAGAAGGATTTATTAAGCAGAATTCTGCAGGGTCCTGTCTGGGCTCTGGTTCTATTCATATTTTTAATAACACTGCATAACAANAATTCATACTGAAGGGACTAATAAGTAGGCCAATTCTAAAATTCTGTTAGCTTAAAAATAAAGAATTGGAAATACATGTATCTGTTTTAATTTGGCTTTCCTTTATAGATAGGAGGCAACACACTTTGGTGTAAACACTAATACCATGTATCTGTAAGCTCCTTCTGTGTCTTCCAGACTAGGATTTTGCCAGTATTGATCAGCTGGTCATGCACAAATATACAGTGAAATCACAATACTCTATATAATAATCTTTTGTACAGGTTTTCAACTGGAGAATGATTCTGTGTGGAGTAATATGTACATTTTCTATGTTTTTAAATCTTATGACTTGCAGCTACCTGTCCTAAAAATACTTAGCTGGTTCAGAGGTTTAACTCCCACTTCTGGGAAAAATTATCCAGCTGAAACTTCTGTCTTTTTAAGGTAGGTTCAGAGAAAATTTTCTGGGTGTTGGGAACTTTAATTGCATGACTCTTTGGTTGAGAAGTTCTAAAATAATTGAAAGGCTTGTTTCTAATCAGAAGTTTTTCACAGAAGTATTTCAGTTTCCTTGAGTCTAAAAAGTTTGTGACCAAAATTAAACTGTCTGTTCCTCAGGGGAGCAGGAAGCTTTTGTTTTCCCGAAAATGTTAATTTAAGGAAATCTCCACCAAGAAAAGAGGAAAAAACAGTTATTCTATCAGTACCTTATGCTCATCTGATGGAAAACTATATTTTCTAGTGTATGGTTTAACCAGTTTCCATCCAGTCGTGAAGATACACTCTAGGCTGAAATACCTTGATTGTCATTACCTAGTCAGGATTTACCAGGTCGTGTCGCTGTTAGTGCCAGGAGAGGGCACCAGACAGCAGTGACAACACCCGTGCTCAGTGCCATGCTCTGTCACTGCAGGGGCAACAACTCCTCTTAGGTACCTCTGCAGGTAAAGAATAACCTTCCCTATTACAGCAGCTTGTTGTGAAGAGTGACTGTACACGTAATCAGAAAATGTTTGTGCTTATGTATTATGTTTAAGTTACAGTCCCTGGAGACTGGATAATCTGATTTATGTATATTTCAGGAATCAGTATTTGTGTATGAAGGTGTTGCGGCTTAATCCCAGTCAGCAACTAAGCAGCACACAGCCACTTGCTCACCGTCCCTCCCCTGGTGGGATGGAGGAGACAATCGGGGAAAAAAAAGTAAAACCCGTGGGTTGAGATAAAGGCAGTTTAATAGGACAGCAGAGGAAGAGAAAGTAATAATAGTAATAATGACAAAAGAATATACAAAACAAGTGATGCACAATGCAATTGCTCACCACCCACTGACCAATGCCCAGCCAGTCCCCAAGCAGCAATCGCTGCCCCACGGCCAACTCCCCTCAGTTTATATACTGTCATATGGTATGGAAAACCCCTTTGGTCAGTTTGGGTCAGCTGTCCTGGTTGTGACCCCTCCCAGCTTCTTGTGCACCTGGCAGAGCATGGGAAGTTGT
>VYZW01001330.1:42691-64486 GCA_013401315.1 Balaeniceps rex | reverse complement strand
TTAGGGACATGGTTTAGTAGTGGATAGGTACGGTTGGACCCGATGATTCTGTGATTCTGTGATTCTATGCCTTTCTTTGACCTCTAGTTGGTCCATCCACAAACTTGCATTTGCGTTTTTCCCATATTTCAGGAAATAATTCTAATGGTATGTGCATGACTGGAAATCTAGAGCTCAGCTGACTCATGGAGATTAAGGCACAGGAAATCTAAATGTCCCCAGTGATCCCAGGAACTCCTGTCTAGACAGTTCAATGAAGACAGTGGCTCCCCTTTTTCTAGCCTCTAATTTGCAATGATGCGACACTTCTGCACTGCCATTACCCTGTGAAATATCTCAACCCTCCTGCTACCTCAGGACCTCTCATGACATTCGGGGTATCTTCTCATGCTGTCTTGTCACAGAGCATGAGCACAGATGGACAAAAGTACCCCTACGTGCTTCAGGTATAACCATAGATCTGTTGGATTAGTTTACAGCTGTTTCAGTGTTGCCATTTGTTGAACCATCACCATGTACAAGAAGTGTGTGGGCTAAAGAGCAAGAAAAGCCTTTTTGGGGGATTATGTTCCACACCTCTCTCTTAAAGCCCATCCCAGATATTTCTGTGCAAGCCCCCGAAATGAGAGTTTGCTGCAGGAATCCTGAGCTGCAGAAGCCTGGTAGCACACTATCAATCTGTGAGTGGTTTTGTCCTCTTGGGTTTGCTTCACACCAGGATTAATAAGCAAAGATTGGCCTGTAAAGCTTACACAGATTGCAATTCCCTCTCCATATAATGCTCTTCCTTTTGATGGAGAAGCATTTTTTTCCCCTCTAACTTTCACAGTGTTTCTCTCTCTAGATCTAACTTTTCTGCAGTCTGAATGCAGGCATGTGTAAAAAATCAGGGTGAGAGGATTTGCTCTCTAGGCAAAGAAAACACCGGAGGTTAATTAAAAACAAAAGGAAGCATAAAAAACAACCCCCACTCTTTCCTCCTGTCTACCCACATGGACCCTTCAAACCCAGGGGTTCAGGCAGGAGTGGAGTTAGCCAGGACCAGGATGGAGGCAAGAGCCCTGGAGGAGAAAAAGGGTTTGTAATCTTTGAACAAAAGAGAAGGTGGGGGAGACCATCCCATCAGTGTAATCCCAGTGGCAATTTCATCTAGGCCTGTTGTTTCTTAATGAGTTTTTATCCATCTTTAATTTGACGGGTGTTCTTTCCCAAATGAGGGCTAAGATGGCAAGGGGGAGGGGAAACAGAATAGTAGGGCAGAGAGCCAGCCCTCTGGCAATATTTATTTTTTTCTTTATTTCTTTCTTTCTTAAACTTGCTAAAATCTCTCTCTCACACTTTTCTCCATCCTTTTACTAATATGTTTTTGTTTCAAAATACATGTTCTACATGAACACAGGGAAATAAGAACAGCTGCATCAAGCCAGGCTGTCTAACCCAGTGCCATCTATCCACAGGAGCCAACAGCAGTTAGGAGTATAAGAATGAGAAAGACATACAGCTCTGCTTTTCATGTGACATAGGCTCAGGATGTCCTTGCAGTTAGCTTTGCAGGGTGGATTTTTCACCAAAGAGTTTCTCTAGTTATTTTTTTGCACCCATGTAAAATGTTAGCATTTGCGATTCCCTGCAGCAAGGAGTTCCAGGGATCAACTACACTTTGGGTGAACAGTGTTTTCCAGGTGTTCATTAGTATGCCCACGTGCCTCCAGCTGTTGGGGGTTAATTTAGAAGTGACTACAGTTAGTAGGCAATGAGCAATCACGGATATGTTTTGAGCATGGACAGGTGAATTAATAACTATTTTTATGTCACATTGTCACTTTCTCTTCTTTCATCTTTTCTTTGTAGAGCTGTTTTGGGGTGGGTTTTTTGCTCTTCCCCCATCTCCCCCATTTTTGTTTGACCTCTCCCATTTCCTGTGTGTTGCTCAGACATGGAAGCTGCAGACTAGAGTCTAAGGGTTAGACTTAGCAGAAGTCTCCAAAGACCAAATGAAATTAAGAAAGCAAATTACAAACATTTGATACAGTGCCCAAAGTCATGTTCTGTGTGTGAGGGAAGCAGGAAGCCCAGAGCTGGCCAGTCCAACCCAGGAAGCAAGCAACTGCAAACCACATGTTTAAGTAAAAAGATTAGGAGAAAAAGAAAGAAAGAAACCCTTTCTTTCTTTTTTTTTTTTTTTTTTTTTTTTTTTAATTTCCGGTTGCTGGGAAGCTCAGCAAGAACAGAAAGCTATCTTCTTTTTCTGGCTTATATCTCTTGGACTACATCTAACTGGTTACATCAAGCCATAATAGTATTTAAAGGGAAAAGTCACAGAGTTGTTAGATCGAGGACCAGGCATATCAGGGACAGGATGAGCTTGGGGGATATCCAGTCTTAGTGGCATGATTTATCTGTGCTTAGACAAGATCTAGTCCTTATGATAAATTATGGGTCCATCTCTCCACCAAAGCATTCATCACAGATTGAAATCCAGGCCAAGCTGAAGAGCAGGCTTGTCCATTTTGTTGCTGGGCTTTCACACCTCTCCTCCACTCCTTCTTTCAACCATACACATGCCTCCCATTAGAAGAGTAAACTTTCAATGAAATATTTTGCACATCTCTACCACCGCATTACATCCCGCTGGCCATGTCTTGACAGGCTGCATCAGTCAATAACGATGCAATATTAAAGCGTAATGACACAACCATGCAGAGTAATGAAAGAAAGCAATTTCTCTCACTATTTAGCCATTTACCAATCGATTGAATTCAAAACTATCAAGTCAAAAACACAGGGAGTGGGCTAAGTCCAAGAGGGGCCAACATGCGTCCCTGTAATGTAGTGGTTCTGCTCAGCTGGCTGACAAAAAATGTCTAAGCAAACACATTGAGTTAAATTCTGCTCAAGGTCTGAAGACAGAGCAGAGCAAAGGAAGCAAACCTGGACATGGACTTATAGAGTAAAAGAATTATCAGTAAGGAGTAAGGAGATGGAAGAAGGTAAGAGAGTGCTGTTTGGGTCCATGCAGGGAGCATCAGTTGAGGCGTGTGTGTGGTTTCAGCAGAGTAATTAATACAGATGCGTCTATTTCTACAGACTGTGTCTGAAGAGTGGAACTCCACTTTGTAATCCTTCCTCTGAGAATCTCTACAGGCTCAGAAAACATCTGTGATTCTCATCAGCTGCCTCCAGAGAAGATTAGGATGGACAAACTTCATTTACAATCAGGCAGAAAGTGAAACCCGGCTAAATCCTTAGATTAAGCAACAGAATGAGAACAGGAGCCTACCTGTATTCGCTCCTTGTGAAACAGGGGAAGGGCTTGGATCTTCCACAAGCAAAGCCTGAAGACCAGAGGTGGCCAGGAAAATGACATTTAGAAAAAGTGGGAGACAGATTTTATCTGTTCTTTTTAAAATTGGAAATGAGGGTGGAATTTCCAAATTGCTGCTCAAAAAGCAGGGGGAAAAAGTTGGTGAGGACTTCTCAACTTAGGAAGCAGAGAGGCTCCCAAGCAGCAGGGTCACTATTTTGGCTTCTTCTGCCAGGCAACTTCAGGCTGATGTGACAGGACTGTTCTGCACCTTCATTGCTTCTTGAGAAGGTATCAATATTCCTTCCTCTAAAAAGCAATGAGGATGTCCTTTTCTAAAACAGCCTCGAACAACTTGCAATTTTGCGAAGATATTTACAAAATGGGCCCTGCAAAAGGTATACAGACCTCGGAGCAGCCTGTCATAAAGGTGGCAAACTGCACCTGGCTGATTGTCACATGGTGGAGTGTTTAGCTTTACTAAACCACAGCCACCTGGCACAAGCTGCATCCATGCAGGGAAAAGGCAAATACACACCAGACCCCAAGAGCAGTCCTATGTGTGGTGCTGCCCTAAAAGACTGTGCTCAAGTAGCTGAGCAAGGCTGCATGGGAAACACAGAGTGGAGGGAGGAAGGAAAATCGCTGGGACTCCAGAGAAGGGTGGTCACAGGTCCTGGGCCAGGGAGGTGTGGAAAGCAGAGCACAAAGAAAAGAGAGGGACGAAAACATGACATAGTATTTTTTCTTTTAATTTTCTTTTCTTAGAGCTTTCATAGGTGTAATCCTGCAACTGCAAAGTGTAAATCCTGCACAAGCCGTAGTGATTATTGCAGCTGGAGGGCTCTGGGTGGTTTTGTAACCTCTCTGCTCTGCTTCAGCTGCTGAAAACCAGGAGGAGAGCAAAAAGAGGGAAAGGAGAGAAGGGGGGAGTGCTGGCCTCTAGCAAAAATCCTGATCCAAAAGCCCAAAGATTTTCCCAGCATTTGGTGCCTCATGAGCGCTGTCCAAAACGAGGGGGAAGGAGGCACTGGCTTTCTCCCAAACAACTTTACTTTCATGATCTTCCCCTATACTGGATGTGTGTAGGGGAATAAGGTGTGCTGTGATCCAGCACCTAAAGCTGGTGTAACAGCCCAGGCTGCTGCGAGCAGGAGCTGGCTGCAGCTTTTAAGTCCTGCTGTCCTAGGTCACGAGCAGGTCCACCTGGCACACAGCAGCACACGCCTGCAGCACGGCAGCCACAGGCGAGGGTGGGACCAGCTGGTGCCTTGCCACGCAGCCCTAAATACTTTGGTGAACTGTGTTAGGGCTCACACGGGGAGTTTGCCCAGGGAGATTGACCAGTCTGTCAGACACAGGAGGTCACGTTCAAGGGTCAAATGGTCCTTTCTGGCCTGATAGTTCAAATCTCAGTAAAACCCCAAATGATCCTATGCATGTTTAAAAATACTTTATTTCCATTTTCTTTTTTTTTTTTTTTTCATTGAGACCAATTAATGATGGAAGAGGGTGTCAATCTGTCCCTTCATTCTGGAGTCTGGGACTTGCTCATAGAGTGTCCCCAAATGCTTGACTGCACCAGGGCACCTTTACTGCTCTCTCTGGCAGCTTTGGTGGAGCTTCCAAAAGGAGACACGGGATATGTGAGCAGAGGGAGGGCATTCTTTAGCCGGTGGAGTGTGATGATTTCTTCAGCTGATGCAAATGAAGAACGCAAAAGCAGTTTTCTGCCAGCATCACTGCATGCAGGGCATGGTTTTGCCCGTGGAGTGGTGCCAGCTTGGAGAGGAGGGGACATGAGCACATCCCTGCAGTCTCCTTAGCTAAATGGGCTGCTCACGCCTTGGGATGCGTCTGTGCAGCACCTAACCCAATGGGGCTTCTAACTGCGACCATAATAGAAATAACTTGTAGTAATAAAGTAAATAGACAGTAAAACTGTCTTCTATAATGTTATTCTCCAGGCTAAATGAGATGCCAAAAATGAACAAACAGCCTCCAAGTAATATTAAAATGTCTTTCACTTTTAATAATTTAAGGGACATACTAGTGAGAAAGATAAGGAAACTTTAAAATATATTACTTTTCAGCCTGATGGTCTTTTCCTCAGACTCTCTCCTGTCTGATCCACTGAGGACTCATTGATATATCCTAGGCTGAAGCAGAGCATTTTAATAAGTTATTGGGACAAAAAGTTGTCCTCTTTATTTTATTTTATTTAGTAAGTTTGCCTTTAGAAAAACTGGTTTGGTTTGGGGGGATTTGCTTCTGTAAATAATTTTCCTTCTCCCTCCCTCCTTCCTTCCTTTCTTCATCCCTCCCTCCCCTCCCTCCCTCCTTCCATGTCTCTTTCTCCCTCTCTCTCTTTCTTTCTCTCATTCTTTTTCCTGGTTTGAAAAGCCCTAGACTGTCTCCTTGAGTGTTAAGGACAAACTGGCAATAATTTATGTTATAGCGTGATATGAAAAAAATTACATTACACTATAAATTATAATATGAAGGGTGAAATGCCAGGAAGGATGCCAAATGCTGGTGGAAGTCCCATTAGAAAACAGAGTTCTATTGCCTACCGGTCCCCACAGAAATCTTAGAAGGTTTGCATGAAACTGTTTGCTGTGAGGGGGGAGAGGCTGGAGGGGCGGAAGAAGAAATATAATATAACAGATAAAATGTATAATCAGTCAACTGGAGATAGGAAATTTCTACTAATGTCTAAAAAGAAAGGTGACTTCTGTGTAGAGCTACAGCAATTTTGGATTTGGCCACCTGGGATATGGTAATGCTGCCTCAAGCTTGAACAGGGGCTGTGGGCAGGAGGATGTGTTGTCTGTGTGTTGTGCTGTTATTTTGGGGGCTCTTGGGTTTTATCCTGCCCGAGAAGTCCCTATGGGAGTCACAGAGCTCCCTCAGGGTTTCAGATAACCCTGCTCATTGCTGTAGACCCAGGGGGCTGTTTGAGGCTGTGCCAGGAGCTGTCTGAAGCCATGCCATGCTATGGTGGCTCCTCTCTGAGAACAGGACTAATTAGAAGTGGAAATTAAGAAGGGCTCTCAGAGGAAAATGGCACCAAGGGACAGATGGGAGTCTGAAGCCCCTCTCTGACCTTGTGGTGTGAACTGTTGTTCATGAAGTCAGATGGCTGGAGAAGCACAGGAGAAGGGTCATTTCATACTTGCTGCCCCACACTTCTCTAAACTCTCACCACTAGCCAGCCCGGAGACTCATGGGCCATGAGGCAGACCTGTGCAGTCATCTTCATTTACCCGTGTAGGGTCTGATACATTTGTGTTATCTGTCCCCCGACGATTATTTAATTCAGGCTGTCTAAAAATCTTCACATGCTGTGCCTTTCTCCCCATCTCAGCTTATGCGTCCATCTCTTCCATAGATATGATGACACTAAAAATAGAAGTTGGGACAAATGAACTACAGGTACAGAGAGGGTCAATTTACCCTGGGGTGAAACAGCTGGTGAAGCTGCTGTTTCATTCCTATCTCATGTCTGGTGAAACGACTGTTTGAATCCAAAATTTTGAGCCAAATTTTACAACAGTGCAATGTTAGTGGAAAAGCTAGAGTCCTCTCTGGACATCAAGTAATGAAATGGGATGAGTTCGTTGTAAGAAAGAGAATATTTTTGTTATGGACCAAGAATGAGAATATGTCTATTTTCCTTTAAAGATAAAAGAAATAAAAGACAAAAAAATGTATTATTATTTTACTTTCAAAAAACCTAGAAAACCCAAAACCATACCCAACATCCCAATCAATGGAGAGAAAAGCAGCTTTGAGTGCCTTATTGAACTGACCTACAGAAAAAGCTTCAGAGCTTCAAGCCCAAACAAGTCCCTGATAAGATGTGAAATGCAATGGAAAAATCATTTAGAGAGAACAACAGAGAAGCTGATTTTGCTCTAGTTTTACAGGTCAGTTCAATAAAGGTTCCTGAACTCTCTTTTCTGTATAATTCTAAAGAAGGGTCATTTAATTAATATATTTATCTGGAGGAAGAAAAAAGAAAAGCAAAGGGGGAGGAAAATAAACTTAAAACAAAGATTGTGTTTCACATTGAGCATTACAGGTCTTGGTGAAGTCTGTCTAGCACATGAACTCTCTGGATACCCACAACCCTTCCTTCTGCACAGTTGCTCTCTTAGCTTCATCCTTTAATTTGGTGTATAAATTCTCACAAAAACTATGGAATCCAGAGAGGAAAAATACATCCAAGCACATTTCGTACTCATGGTTTCCTTCTTTAGCTCTTTGTGATTCATTTACTGCATTTTCAACCAGCACTCTTGGTTTTATGAGAAGTTGAAAGACAGTGCAAACATTTTATTATCTCGCTGCCGGCCTCCAGAAGAGTATCTGGGGGTGTTCAGGATACCCCCTGCTGTGGGACTTGTCGATGTAAAACTGTGGGGCTCAGTCCTCGGCTCTGCAACATCACTCATCCCTGCTCCCTGTTCCTGCCTTTGCCGTGCATCCCCCCAACCCCTGGCATGGCACAGCTGTGCAAACCTCAGCGCACCACAGAGTCCCAAGTCTTGAGCATCTCCACGGCCTCTGGTGGAAGGACCTGGGGCTGAAGCTGTCTCTCCATCTCTTGACAGCTCTATTTGTAATGCAGGCAGGGCTGCTAAGGGGACATGCAGGAATACAGTTCATCTGCCCCTAAGTTTGAGCAGGGGAGGCTATGCCCACCTCCCAGTGTCCAGCTGGGGACACTGAACGGGTGAGTTTGGTGATAAAGACCTGGTGTCTCTGCAAGACCCTACTTAACCTGGGCACTAAAGCCTTTTCACACCACTGTAGGTCTAGTCCTGCCTCAAAGACACAAAAACTTTCTGCAACCCCAAGTAACCTGAGAGGGTCCCCTGTGCAGTACCCTGCAAGCTATCTAGACCACTGTTTAGGAACTACAGTAATAATCATAACAGTAAGGTTTTGTGTGCAAGAATAGGGTAAAACCACTTTAAATAGCATGTTGGCCCTCTGGTGGTGTTCCCCTTTTAAAAGCCATGCTGGTGAAGGCAGCAGTGCGTTTGGAAATGGGCCTGGCATGTTTGCATGCGTGTTATAAATGGAGTTATTGGTGCCATCTGCGTTCCTGTAGCTTTTCCATGGTTTTTTTTTATCACTGAAAGATGGAGAGCATTTTCCCCTGCCCCCTTCCTAACAACGCTTTTATAAAAAGGTGTTCTCCACAGAGGGAGGAGAAGGGTTAACAGAAAAACTTTTCAAAGTGAGAGGGAGAGCTAAGCCTTCATGCTCTTGTGGAAATTGAACTGTGGAGAAGTGGGGAAAAAGGCTTTCTTCCCCCACCCTACCACAATGCAGTCTGTCTCAAAAAAAAACTGAAACATTTTTTTTTTTTATGTTCTTCCAAATATCACTTCTGCTTGTCACAATATTTATAAAAACCCTCTTGCTATCTCAAGCTGCACAGCCTTTGGCTCAGGTTCCTGCTTATGCAAAACAGGGTCATAAACATGTCACTGTGTATTTGATAAATCCATCTTCCTCTTGTCATTGTCACCAAGAAGCTGAGATGATGGGAGATTACTCCGTCAAATCGCCGTGGAAACGCCTGCAGAGTTTATGAATTTTCATAGGATGTAAGTCCTCTTTAATGGGAAGTGGGGCCCAGGAAAAGCTTACTATTTTTAAGGAGACGTGTGTGCATCTGTGTGTGGGAATATACTGTATGGACGAACCTTTACCCAACATACATTAGGAGTTAGCCAATGCATCCCAGTTGAGAGCATTGCTGTGACTTTGTGCCCATTTCCTTGTATCTATTTCTGTCTCTATGACCCCAATTCATATCAATATTAAGGTTCCCTTAAGCCATAGTGGATGTGTAAAAGGGATGTTAAATAAGTGCAAATGCCATTAGTGTATTTACTGATCTAACACTTTCCCTGTGAGCATTTTCACTACCACATTTTGAAAGGCTTGTCTCTGCCCCCCCTCCTCCTTTTTCTGCAATCCAGTGAAGATACCAGCCCATCTTCAGTGACAATTGCCTCTATGTCAAGGTTCAAAGGCCAGTGGGCTTTCTTTTTCTGTAGAAAAGCTTAAAAGCAAACAGGATTCACAATTTTCCAGATATGAGAAGTGTCCTTTCCTGACTCCTCACTAGAGTAAAAAATGGCTGAAGGGATTATGCTCAAACTTCAGCAAAACAGGAGAAAATAGATAAATATGGATGTTAACCTTCAGGTGTGAAACTCAGTTGTGCAAGGAGCTGAACACTGCTGAGAAACTGAGAGATGCCTTGGTGTGGCAGGACAATGCTCAGTGCAGGACCGAGCTCCTCTCCGGGGGATGTCAGTGCATCACAGTGAATGGCCAGGTCATGGAGACAAACTAGAGCAGATCTGGCTGCTGCTTTGCAGGACAAGGAAATATCAGCTAAAATATTGTAGGGAAATCACTGGAGTGTTGGTGGGAAGGGCCCTCCAAAGGTCTCTGGTCCGGCCTCTCCTTCAAAGCAGGGCCGTCACCCACACGTGGTCAGGTTAGCGGTGCCTTGGTCTAGCTGTGTCTCAAGAGCACATGGATGGGATTTGCAGAGTTCACGAGTGTCTTACAGAAATTCAGTAAGGTCAGGCACCTGAGATCACAGAATCATAGAATCATAGAATGCTTTGGGTTGGAAGGGACCTTTAGAGGTCATCTAGTCCAACCCCCAAGAGATCTCTTCCTCTTGCCTCCCTTGGCAAACTGGAGATGGGGAGCGTGTCTTTTCACAGGGCCTGGGGGTCATGCAGTGAAACCATGTTTACAGATCAGGTTTAAGCTGAGTTGTTGTCTGCAATGCAGGGGTGCAGCGTATGTGGGCACACCTGAGCTTACCCTCCACCATGTCTCACAGGTGCTGCTGGCAGCTGAGCTCTGCAGAAACACTGAGCTCAGGACAGACTAACAGCTGATGACATCTTCAGCAGTTCAGTGGGATTTTTTGCAACTTTCCACTGCCATCCATGCTGCTGCAATTGTACAGCTAACACCCAGCCTGGGGAGCTGAAAGCTAGTTCTGCTATGTAGACTCATCTTTTGGAGTTTAATTTTTATTTATGACCTGTGGTAATGTGTCCTATGATCCCAGAACCTTCTCTTTGCATTAAAGTTGTTTTACCTTCACTTTCCAGCATGCCCCAGTAGTACTCCTGCTGGGGCAAGAGTATGAAAGGCTTTTAAGCCAGTACCTCTGTGTTACATTCCTGTTACTGCAGTGCTAACAAAATCAGAACCTTCCCCAAATAGCTGCCCAAGTTTGAAACTGCATAAAGGGGAGGACATAGCTGTTTCTTAACATCCCAAGGCTTAAGGGGAGCACCTTTGATCCTCATCGCAGCAGTTACTGCTGTACGTACAGCCTCTGTGTATTGGCGTATTTACCCAAACAGGGAGCTAAGTAGTAACTCTGGTTCAGTCTTAACCAAAGTTTTATATATACATATAAAGTATTTATAGCCTGTCTGCACTGCGTATATCTGTGTACACGTGTAAACCAGTGCGGTGTCCAGGAGAGCTGGACTTCAACGGGATTTTCACCCAAGTGATTGCATGAGGGGAGGGGTGCCAATTTTCCTGCTTGCCTGGCAGGACCTTCAGTGAGCAGTTTCCCCATGCAGTGATACCAGGGGATGATGTGACCTGTGCTAGGGCTCGTGTTACCACTATCTGGGCTTCTGTGACTAACGCATCTGCTTTCTAACTCCTGCCTACTTTATACTCCCATCGCTTCACCTCCACAAATTTCCTGCCAAAACCAAGAGTCTTGATCATTAGCAGTAAACTCCAGTGCACACATTGGATGAGATCCCTTCCCTGGTATCGTAAGATAGTGCCGTGTATTTCAGCAGTCCTCAAAGTGTTTTAGAGATCATGCATGCTGAACTGCATTAACAAGCCATTAGGAAGTGGAGCAAGACTAAGAGGAAAAGAAGGAAAATCTGGCAAACCATTACCTAATGTCATGATTCCATATTTTTTCTAGAAGCTGCTGACAGCATTATATTTTTCATTTGGGGTGAGGGCATACAGCATAAGGAAGTCTAACAAAAGCAGAAATATAGCCTTGATTTGGTAATTTCAAATTTTCTGTTTTGCAGTGAAGACTGGGATTCTGTCTTGTAGTTTTGCAAGCAAACAGCAGCTTATCCTTCTCAAACTTAGCATTCTTACTTTTGGAGGATGGAAGTAATTTTCAGAGAATTTACAAGAGAAACCTATTCATTAGCTTATAAGTTAAAATTAATTAAAAATTGGATTCTTTAAGAAATGTAACATCTGTGCTCACATTGTCTTCATCCAAATGATGTCAATAAGAGAATAACTCAGACTTCAAACTTTCTGTATAGTTGCAGTTAATTGAATTCTTATGCTTGGGGTATTCTTGAAGAAATTAGGAAGTAATTAGGCTATGCTATTAACAATTGTATCTAATTGATCTGATGGTATAGCCAACAAACAGGCCAAGGTCAACAGCTTATTCAGCTCTTAAGCTTGATGTGATCTCCGAGATGATGCAATGGACTCTGTCCCCTCCTCTGTCATGAATTTTCTTGCTGGAGTTCTGCTGGCTGCGCTGGGAGTTATGTCACTTTCTTCGGGCCAAATCTACCTTCTACCACACAAAGTCCACCACTGCACGCCAGGTTGGGCATCTGTGCTCGGGAGACTTTGTACGTCCTTGCACCTCACACCGCTGGGCAGCACTGCAGCAGTTTCTCGACTCTGCCCACAGCAGGGTATCCCACAGCCCCTTTGGGTGGCTCTGAACTTGCAGGGCTAAAGCAACTCTCAATGGACAATCCAACTGTATAAGTGGAAAGGGCTATCCCAGACTTTCACCCATCACTAACCCACATTACCCAGTCACTAAAAAGGCAGTCAAAAAGTAAAGGCTAAATTCAGCGGTATGGTTTGGCTGCTCACATGGCTGTAGCTCTGAGCAGAAGTTACAAATCCAGTTTAACAGGCCGGTGCTCTGACTCTTTGAATTGATCCAGCACACCAGTGGATTTGTTCTTAAAGAATGAAGTCAAAACTCCCTTTGGCTTTGCCAGGGTCTGGCGTTCACCCTGCAGAGCTACAAATCAATAGAAGCATTGGAAGGCAGAACTCACTGTAAACGCCTCTGAAGGGGGAGGTATGGAAAATGCAATTACCCAGAGAAGGAAATAACAAGACAAGCTTTTTTTTTCTGCCCTTTTTTTTTTTTTCTTTTCCTCTCCTGGTGGAGAGTAGTATCCCAGGAATAGACAAGAAAAAGCATTTGGAGCATTTTATAATTCTTCCAAACTGAAGTAGTAAGAATACAAAAATTTTCTTAAGACAGAATTACAAAGATTCAGATGTGTGACACTTTAGTATTTTTCTGTCTGTTCAGCAATGCCATCATTAGAAAAAAACACTTATCTGTAAAAGCTGTCATAATGTGGGATTAGACGAACATGACTCAGTTGCTTCATGGAGTCACTGATAACCAAGCATCAGTGTTAGTCGTGTTAGTAGCGGGTATGGCACAATAGTTGTGTTCAGGTGCCTTAAAAATGAATCACTATTAGGATTATGATGGAACCCTTTTAAGAATATTAACATTAAGTTTCACATATATATTCTTAATCTTTAACGTCATTTTAATAGGGAGCTTGGTTTCTTGGATGCTGTTCTGTTTTGCCTTTGCACCCATGTTGCAGTGAGCTGCTTTGGTGTTGCTGTTCTTCACCCAGAGGTAGCTCCACTTTGGTCCCTCTGGAAAAGGAAAGAGAATGAGACACGGTTTTCTGTACATACATAGCTCAGTTCCTGTGTTTTAAATGCAGCTGCCTCTGGGGTTAAACACAACAGCTTTTTAACAACTTTCAGTAGTGAGGGATAGCTCCTGCAAGTCAAACTGATTGAGGGCTATCTGACAAGGGGAAGGGGGAAGCAAACACCATGAATTATAGATGGCAATCTGTCTATTTTACCATTACATATCCACAGTTGGAGCAGATTCATTCCTCTTGCACCTCCCGTTGTGCAGTCATCCCCATTGTACATTCATTTCCATTGTTTCTCCTTTCATGTATTGTACAGTCAGACCCTGTCTCAACTGTACATTCAGGCTCCGTTTGCAGGAGATCCATCCATGGGCTCAGCTGTTTCACAAACAGATCTAATAGCTGTAGTGTGCTCAGATAAGCATGATGGGTAATAGCAGAGCAGATTGAACTATATTGTCCCAGGAGTTCATATATTTTTATACACTCGTAGGGTACACATCATCTTGCTATGACAATGAGGCTAAGTCAAGCATCTCGGGAATGCAATAAAGCAGATTACAATACCGTTCTTTCACTCATTTTCAGTACACTTCCCCTCCCACTTTCTTTTAACGACGTTAATCAATGCCAGGCTACTTTACACCCAATTCCCAAATGGTGGCTTACTCTACGCTCTCCCCCTACCCCCCCCTCGACACAGACATTTAGCTCTTATCCCTCCTGAAACAGGCTTCCATGGAGATAAAACTAGGAATTTGTTAAATATCAAAGTAAGTTAAGGACATGAATTTCAGCAGAAAAACTCCCAGCAGTTCAGGCTTAAAAATGGCAAGGTTAATCATTTTTCCCTCCCCAAGCCATGTCACATTATTAAGTGAAATAAAGCTGACAAAGGATGTCATATTTAAATAGCCAGCTTTCTCATTTACTGCATTATTATTACCACACACCTTTCTCATGCAGCCATGCTAGGCAATTAAGAGCCCAATTCTCCCCTCAGACACAGGTGAGGGACTTCCCAGCATCTCGGTATGAGCGATAGATGTTCCTCCAGAGAGTGAAGATGTGACCCCAGATGGGTGAATCACAGACTTAGCCAAAAGCTGAAGGAGAGCACCTGTGTCCTCTCTGCAGTCTGTGCCTGCCTGACCAAGCAACAACTGCATTCATCTCCTGTCATCTGATGCTTTGTGCAGCTTGTCCGCTTCCAGTTTGGGCAGAGTAATACTCAGTTCTTATGTGCATCAAGCAGGTAAATTGGCCCATGATTTTCTTTGCTGGTTCCCACTGTAGTATTCCCGATCCCAAACATTTAAGATCAGGAGTCAAGTTTTTCAGAAGCAGAAAAGCTGCTTAAAATCTTGAGGTGTTTTTTTAACAGACATTTACGGCATTCTTTGAGTTTGCATCATGTCTTGCCTTATCTGTTTATTTTTTTCATTCCTCCAAGAGCTGAGGAATGGGGGGAGAGGGAGGTCCAGTGATTATGTCGCTTTGAAACTTACTGTAAAAATAAGCATATAATGCTCACTTCATTACAGGATTGCAGGTGCTAGTTTTAAAAAATTTCACTAAAAGTGATAAAATTTATGACAAGGTAAAATTTACTACTGCAAACAACACACTGTACAATGGAAAAGTCAATGAAAAGCTGAAATCCTTTGTTCACGCAGGGCACAGCCTCTCCAGGACTATATACCTGCAAGAGCAGGATAGACAAACTTTTGTCCAGAACAACACACATACAGCTGATCCTGCCTTCTCACAAGAAAAATGAGCTCTTTCTAGGTGCCTTCTAGCCCAACAGTTGTGACAGTCTGTGCACTCAATTCCACTTTGCATTCAGATAGTCTTCCCTACCTTGAAAGATCCCACTGAGTGCAGCAAACCATATATAAGGAAACACATCTTCCCAACACTGACATCCGCCCGTCCCGAGGTAGCCACAAGCATCTATCTTAATGACCCGCAACACCACCAGACAACAAATATCAGAGAGAGTCTGAGATGATGGGCTGGTGTAAAACGAGCTGGAGCAGGTTCTGTATAGATTTACACCAGTGGCAAGTCGGGACCAGGGACAGAAAATCGTTACTATGTGCGATGGAAAGTAAATGTGTACCTTGGAAGGCCAAATACTGGATCGGAATTGGAGATTAATTGTAACATAGATGGAGCTTTAGAAAATGTATCCTAACGTACAATCACCCTTAATGATATTGACTCCTCTCACAAGGGTGCTGTAAAGCTTCGTGCGGTCGTATCAGTGAGGCATTCAGAGATGCTCCACAAGCAGGAGCTGTAGGAGTGCAACTCAGAAAGGACACTGCCTTCATCTTAATGTCCCTAGTAATAAAGAAAAAGAGAGAAAAATATAAATCTGGGAATGATGGAGAAATAGGCTGGTTTGACAAATTGGCTGTGATTTCCTCTCTTTCTTTTCTACCCTCTCTCTACTCCACCACTCATCTTTTCCCTTCTGGACCCGACAGGACAAACACAGAAGTATCAAAGCCCCTGTTACACCTGTCTTTTCCTCCCTTTATTAAAAAGAGTTGTTGTGTTCAGGGTAAAACATATGTAAACTAGACACCAGCGAGGAATTAAACCATATCCAGATTCAGGAGGACTCAGGGTCAAAGCTGGGCCTGAATTTAGCAAATATACTCCTGCAAAGGACGTTGCATTGCCAAAATCTTATAAATTGGGGTCCAAAGTGACAGAAACTGCCCAACATCATGGCCATCAGATGAGGTTAGCATTTTTTTGTGAGATTTTTACCTGATATGGGGCAAGTGGATGCAAATCAACAGACCATTGCTCCTTTACACTTCTCTGATTCAGGCCACATATTTTTAACACTCACAATGGACTTGGACTGCTTCTTTATCCCAACCAGGAGGGTGAGTCACTTTGAGCTATATAAATGCAAACACCTTTCAGTCTCATTTCCCTTTCCTTCCCCTCCTTTTAGTGAACTCTCCCCACATGTTATTATAGTTTATTTCATTAGCCATAAGAGACACATCAGAGTTCTGGAAAAAAGATCTTGATTCATTTAGTGGTAAATTCAGTGTATGTTCAAGAAGACCTACATTTCCTAATCTCTTCTGCCTCACCCAGCTAAGCCAGTCCTGAATCCCAGCCCCTGGTCAGGGCTGCCTTCATCACACTTGACACATAAGATTTATGACCCCCGTTCTGTACCTCACCAGCTTGCCTGTAATCAGGCTGAGTCTATCTTACCGACACCGAGGTATTTAGGCTTCTTGTATCTATTGGCCATGGATTTCCATTTGGTCTGATGTGCCTAAGATGGATGTGCTGGCTGCACTGCTTCAATACTGTCCTCTGATTGTTAATGTTTCAGTTCCAACACAGAAGCACTGGTTATGCTTATTTTTCTTTTTTTTTTTAAGACCATCTGACTTTGTTTGCTAAATCAGATGTGACAGGCAAGGATTGCATCATGGTTTTACAACCGTTCACTCACTCGCTGTGCTGCTGAATGTTTAGTTAGGCTGGAGCAGAGGCAGCGCTGAATATATCTAAGTCCCACAGTTCCTCTAAGCAAAGAACCTGGCTCTTTTCAAACCCATTTCCAGGCATCCAGTAAGAAATTACATAGTGCGTGTTGGCTGGGTTTTGGAAAGGAGGGAAGATAGAGAAAAGAAATAAGAAAATGAACTGTAAGATACAGAAGAGTCACAGTGAGCTGTTAGCGGGACTGAGGAAGATACTGTTATCTTTAAACTTTCATGTCTCACTGTCCTGTTGTCATTACCACACGATGCAATCTTAAAACATATATCAGCAATAGTAAATTAAACCAGCCAAGGCTCATTTTCTGGTCCAAGCAACAAGTGACACAGTACAGCTTTTATCCACCTACCTAAAATCTCTTCCACCCAGAACAGGGTGAGTGAATCTAAATTTCTTCCTGGAAAGGATGCCTGGACCATAACAATCTGTATGGCCACGGCACAGCACCTGGGTCTATGACGAAGCTACAGTGTTAAGCCTTTGTCCCCATTTCAAAATTTGGGAAAGAAGGAAAAACCCATCCAAACACCTTTCATATCTGCAAACTCCCTTCCAACTTATACTCCCGTACCTAGCTGTAAATTCAAGAAAAACCCAAACTTCATAAGAACACTGTTCCAAGAGGATGAGATTGCCACGGAAGGAAGGGATTCGTGTTGTGCTTGAATCCTGATTATTAAAAACAGAGCAGAGCCTAAGTCATATCCAGATAGGGATTTGAAGACCCTACATATGGGTATCTTGGGCTTTATGGTTTTTCTTCTTATAAAGAACTGAGAGCAGAATGGGACTGCAGTCCAGAAATATGCATATCTAGTGAAGATCAGAGATGTTTGAGCCTGAAAAATGGCTCCAGATTCACCTCTTATCAAGATCACCCTGTATAAAAAACCCACTGTATGTAAATATCAGGTTACGTCTTGCTCCTGGGCAGAAGAATATTAAAAAAAGGGCAGATACCCACAAACCTGTCAATGGGCAGAAAAGAATGGAGGTAGTGAGGGGCTGAGGTAACTGTAAATTCAGAACAAGGGAAAACATTATTATGGTAAAAGCAATCCAGGCAATGGAGCGAAGTGCATGGGGATGGGGGAACCTCTCGGCAGCAGTGCTGCTCAAGGCTGGACAAGACACAAGTTTATCAGCAGGGGCTGGTCATGTCAATGTAAATCCTGCCACTGCAGAGGAGTGAGGTGCTCTGCTACCGCCTAACCCTGCAAGCCCCGAACTTTGCCTAAGCCCCTCCCAGGTGCTGGATCTTTGTATCTTTGTGAAGCCGTCCATTTCCAAAAAAGTGCGGAATTTACTACAGGTAGAAAAAAATGGAGCTCGAGTGCCATTAATAGGATCTATGGCAGCATTCTGTAATACATCAGTCCTACTTATAACATAATAGCTGTATAACTCATACAAGGCTCTGGCTCATGTGAGGCATGGGGGTCTGCTTTACACAGGGAAGGAATAAGCAACACAATCGCATAGGCTGTAGCTGGGTAAGATTACAACACAAGCAGCAAGCTTTCCAGGCCTTAAATGCTGGAGGAAAGGACAAGGCATAGGAACAGTTCGATCTCTGATTTTTATGAAAGCTAGAGCATTTTTTTTGCAGGATAACTGCAGTGATTCTCTGCAAAGCTCTGTGTGTATGTGTATGTGATCAGCAATAATTGTTAGTTGCCTTAGCAGTGAAAGCAAGGAATGAATCGGTGATGAGAATTAAATTTGCCTTTTTCTTCTCTCAAGAGGTGATGCCATCAGTGAATGGAGAGGTGAAATGAGACATATTCTCAGATGCGGTAAATTGCTACAGCTCAGCTGAAGTTACGGGAGCTCTGTTCCTTTATACCACCTGAGGATATAGTAAAGAATAAAAACATGAGGAAAACTTTATTGTTACAGACCAGGTTTCTTTAAGGAAACAGAGAGCTCCGAACTTGCAGTATGACAGCTTTTTTGCAGCCCTCAATTCACATGGTTAGGCATAGCAGGGTGATCAACTTCAGATCAGCCACAAAACACGTATAGTCTGAATCCAGTCCTTGATTTTTTTTTTTTTTGTTAAGACCTGAATTCGAACCTTTGGGCTTCCACTACAGCAGGTGATGAACATTACAAGTAGCTACAAGTGAACCTTTAAAGGCTTGAGCCTTTCAGAGAAAGCAACCTTTGCCGTGGAGACTCAGTATCAAACCTCAATAATTCATGCATTTGAAGCCCAGAAGAGACTGATGTGACAATCTAAGCTAGCCTGATACATAAAACAGGCCTTCAGACTTCTCTGAATTATTTCCCATTTCAAGTCCAAGAGCTATTGTCAAAGTAAAATACATATTCTAGAAAAATATCTGAACCCATTTTAAAGTAGGTAGTGACAGGTTATCTTCTATAGTCCTTGGTAAAGACATCTAACAGTTAATTACTCTTAAAAAGGGCACCTTATTTCCTCTTTGCATGTCAGGCTTTGTCTTCTAGGATTTGGTTCTTTCTACATCCCTACCTGCTAAAATAAAGAGCCCTGTATTCTCACATTTCTGTTCCACAGAAAGTGATTAAATCAACTCTTAATTTTCTCTTTGAGGAGCTAGCTGGTGCCTTTAGTCTCTCATGATAAAACTGGCATTTGACAGATGTATGTACAACTGAGTGTCTCAGGGAAGATGAACAGAGAATAGTCATTGACTGCTGCTCCCAGTGTAGCAACTGGTGGCCATCGAACAAAATTGTCAGGCAGCACACTTAAAATGGATCCAGGGAAGTTCATTTTTAATGGGACCCAGTCAGGTGTTGAAAGTCCTTTCTGCAGAACAGAAAAAAGGCCCAAAAAGTCATTGGATGTGTTCCTTTGTCCTGTTTTCTTCCCTTTCCCCAAGTACCTGTTCCTGCCAGTCCAATGGCAATGTCACGTGTGCCTCCATTTATCTGTAGGTTTAGATGTTTGTTTTGTGGGTAAGGTCCAGGCTTCAAATTGGGAAATGTGTCAATAATAGATAAAGAAGAAAAGGGTATGTGTCTTTTGACAGGATTAGTTCTAGTATTTGCCAAACCTTCAAAGTAGCACAAATAGCAACGAGGAGGCTCCTTTCCATGCTCAAAATTTCATGGCTCAGGTCCAGCCCCCGAGATCTGAGTAGAGGCTACAGCTTCAGTGGGAAGTTTGAGGTCCTGAGTAGGAGGTGAGAATTACGCGTTTTTGTGGACGTGAGCTGCAGAGCCTATCCGAAAAGATAATGCTCATGGATTGTCTTCTGCAGCACGGGGCTTCCTCTGAGTGTCCTCACTGGCAGCCTGGATCTGTGCACGTGGAAGCAGGTGTGAATACACCCGCATTCCAGCTGTCTTGAGTGAACATGCACAAGAAGAGAAGAATTAGTCTTATCTTTCTCCTTCCCCAGCCTGGATCACTTGAAGGGTGGCTTAGAGCAACAGAGGTTAAAAACTAGAAAGCCTAGCCTGGAAGTAAGCCAGAAGGTCTGGCTGGACAGGGAGAGGAAGAGGGGGGTATGGGTAATTGCACCCATAGGGCAATTAGAGTTACAAGGAACAGTGGAGCTCTTCTTCAGTCCCAAGAGTGTGATTAATTGGCAATAACAACCCCCCTGGAGATGCCTTATTGCTATTATGAAGCCAAGTCTTTATTTTTTGTTTTATTATTTTTTATTTATAAATGAAATATTTAAGTGTATGACTTTGATTGCCAGGATCTGCTAGTTAGTGCTGGCTTCAGCCACAAGGTGCCAAGATTAAAGATTCATCAAAGGCAAAGGATTAACCCACCCTGCTGGAATGCCAAGTAGCTGGTCAGGGAGAGGATGCTGCGCTAAAGGCCTGAGCGAGTCCCTCTTTGCTTAGCCTGCTCTCTAGAGCTGTGGATTTGGCGTCTCCCCCTTCGCTCTACCACTGCTTAGCTCATTTACCCTTCTGTACCTGTAACTTGCCTAGGAGGAAGAGGCTGACGCCAACATTAAAAAATACAAATAATCTGGTAGCGTGGAGTGTTTTCCTCTTAAAGAGAGATGGTTGCAAAGATGACATCTCCAATGTCTAGGGTTGGGGATGCAACCTCCTCTGTCCTGCTGCGTCTTATGGAGAATGGGCTCAGATGCCACCTCATGCATGGACCACACCCAAAGAGAGTGAAGCCCCTAATGAGGAGCATAGATGTCTGGTGGTCTCTTAAAAAAAAGCCGAAAAGGAGAAAGCAGAAACCCCATCATCCCTCTTTAGGCAGGATCGCCACACATCCACATTTTTCCTTAGAAATCTCCTTTGTTTCTGTGTGGAAATAAAATTTGAGGCTGCTGGACATTTGTCTGAGATTTCTGGGTGCTTGGTAGTATGAACTTGTGCAGTTATATGGTCACACTGATTGCCCCTGTGCAGATCAACTCTGAGGTTAATACCCAAGCTCCATGGTTCTTCAGCAATCCATGACAGGGGAATGGTGATCTCTTCAGCAGTCTAAATTTCTTTGAAACCCTTCTTCCTAACTTAGGACTGATGGTTTACAGAACACACATTCACATGCCAAGATTTACAAAAGTGGTTGGTAGCTTTTTAATCCTTCTTTTTATTCTCAGGCATATTAAAAAAGCATCACTGTTAGGGGAGCATGTTTTGTGGCTTTTGGAAGTCCAAAACCATTGCCAGGGTCTTAAGGTGCAAATCTGAAATTGCTCTCCCTCCTTAAATTTCCACCTGCTAAGCCCTTGCAAACACTAAATTGTTTCAACAACTCCTCCCACCCCAGAAGGGACTACAGGAAAACAGAGCTGTGTAAGCATCCACTCCCTTGCAACAGTCCACAGGGCTCTGCAAACCAGTTAGCTCACTGTTCGGCTTAATGGGATCTGTCAAGAGATGGAACAAATGGGGCAGGAGAGGAGCTGCCTTGGATGTACATGAGTTCATTCCGATAAGCTCTGTCTGTCTGACTACTGCCTGCTTGTCCCCCCGCACCGCTGGGGCTCATTCCAGGAGGAGGATAAATACATCTACTCCTTGCTTCTCACATGACAGTGTTTTCTCTTCTCTTCTCTTTTCTTTTTCTTTTTTTCTTTTCTTTTCTTTTCTTTTCTTTTCTTTTCTTTTCTTTTCTTTTCTTTTCTTTTCTTTTCTTTTCTTTTCTTTTCTTTTCTTTTCTTTTCTTTTCTTTTCTTTTCTTTT
>VYZW01001330.1:1601-42110 GCA_013401315.1 Balaeniceps rex | reverse complement strand
TCCCTTCCCTTCCCTTCCCTTCCCTTCTCTTTTTCCTCTTTGTTGCTGCCAAAATAAAATAATTGGCAGGGGTTTGGGAAGACTTGAAATTTTGCTGGCATCTGGTTAGATAAGGTTTCCTTCTCTATTGCTCTTCCCGTCTCTCTTCTATGATGTAGCTAAGGAGCCCAACAATCTGCCTTCCCTGCCAGATACCATCATGCAATTGGAAATACTATTGTTTTCTTTAGGCAGATGGTGATTCTCATCCTTTGATCCTTTCACTAAACTCATTAGAAAACCTGGCCTCAGATCAAACCTTAGAAAGAAGAAAAAAACAGAGAGAAATAAATGCCGCAGTGATGAAGGTAGTATGTAAGATGCTGGATAGAGCAGAGTAGAAGCACCTATTTTCTCTCTGCTTTTGTAACAGGGATTTTTACCCTCTGGGGTCTGCAACTTTTCCTAATACTAATCAGATTACACTGGTCTTTGTACACACATGCACTTACAGACATATATATATATGTACGTATGAATGTGTGTGTGTGTTTGTGTGTGTAAAAGTAATCAAAGGCATCTCCACTTGCTTCATCCCATGTGTGGAATATAAGAGCCTGGTATGGGACTCACTGCACTGAAGTGTGTGCTCCTCTGGTACACTTTTCTGTATGTTGATAAGGGCTCTGCTGTATTTCTTGTTTTGAAAATAAAGGGTATTTTCAGTGGTTTGGGCCATAAGAAGTAGGATGAATCACAGCAAAGTGACGGCTGACATGGTCTCTGTGCTTATCAACCTGAGTCCAACCCCTATACACTTGGCAATGCAAAGTGAGCACAGAGAGTGTGCCCAGCCATGAGTTATCAGCACAGATCAATGCCCCTCCCTTGTGTAGTGGCAGATTTTTTGTGTTGTGCAGGGAAAAGATCCCAGGTGTGTATTTGAGAGAGGAGGACAGAGACAGGAAGAAGTTGAGCAGCACAATCCTGCTTTCCGTTTTGTCTGCTGGAACAAACCCAAGGATCCACCTATAAAACAGGACCACTGTGAGGTGACAGCAATGCACAACAGTCTTCCTCTAGTACCCAAATTAAGGTGGCATAAAGGGCCACAGATATGTCCAAGCAGGAGGTGTTGCAACATGTCCTACTTTGAACAGAGCCCATTGGCACAAAGCTGAAGTGGATTTGTGTGACTTAAAACATTTGAGATATACGAGAGTCGTGGTCTCCACACCCTCCCTTTTCTGCTGGGGTAGGGGGAGGAATGTGGAGGAATATCCTCGGATCCCCTAAGAGCAAACGAAACCATCCTGCCCAGAGGCAATAAGTGGCTACTTGTATGGTACTCCATCTCCCAGACTGGATCAGGAGATGCTGGACACCCCCAGATCCCATCGGCGGGGGCACAGGTGTGTCATTCATCCCAAATACCAGCCTAATGGGGTTTTCTCTGTAGCACAGGGCTGGAGTCAAATACTGTGACGGGACCTTTTTTTTCATGGATTGTATAATTTTATGACTGTCAAGATGAACAAATAATTTGCAATGAATAATTTATCCAACAGATTTTGATTCTTTTGCAGCTTACTGAATATCCATGAGCAGACCTCGATTTCAGCTGGCTTATTTATTGTTTGAATTTATTTGACGTGTTCCCCCCTTCTTTTTTTTTTTTTTTAAACACTATCAACCGATCAGAGACAGCTTCTGAAAAAGTTTGATAGCCTGCAGTTGAAATTAGTTGTAGCAGCCATGAATCAGTGGGTGGACAGTCCAATGTGTAGAAATTTCACTTGAGCAATTTGGAATTAATTCTCAGACCTTTTACAGACTTCCAATATGACCTTGGTCGAGGAAATGGGGAACAATGTCACCACTAAAAAGCTGTCCCTAAGTGGCTAATCCAAGGTCCGAGATAGGGAGGAAAACAAGAATGGCAAGTCTGGGGCAGCCCAAACACCTGCCTTGCCTGGTATCCTGACTTTGATTACGGCCAAGAGTATATGCCTAAGAAAAAATATAAAATCAGGAAAAACAGGCAGTGATTCTTCCCTAAAATATTCATCTTGTCTCCTATGACTTGTAGTTCAAAAGATCCCTGAACCAAAGGTGATGTCTTTCTGTTTGGTAGCCCTTGATGTATTTTTATTTCACATTAGGGGCATGAACCTGAGGCTGGGGAGGACATTGGCCTCTGGTGTAAATTCTGTGTTTTATTCTATCACAGACTACCTGGGTTACCTTGATCCAGTCAATTAGGATGAGATTTATTTACCTTACCTAACATTAGCGATTTAAAAGACAGAGCTCAGTGTGAGCTAGCTGGCTAGCAAAAGATGGGGAGGTGTTCAGATGCTGTGGTTAGGAGACCACCACGAACCATTAGCCAGATGAGACTGATGACTGCCCAGGAGCATCAGGGTGCAGGCAGAGCTCCACTCATTACAGCAAGGAGGATTCTCCCCTCCTCCAGCAATTTTGATTATCTTCATGTCAGGGGTGCACAACAAGTAAGTGGAACAAACAAACAAGGTGAGATAACAAACGGAACAGTACTGAGAGGGAACACTGAATCCAGGATTATGTCTGGCTTTGCCCATGAGAGACAGCAGTGTTTTGAAGGCACCGAAGCAAAAGGTAGATTTTAATTCAGGTTCTTTCCATACACAGGCTCTCTGCTGAGATGAAGGAGGTATTTTAATCCCCTGGGAGTAGAGCTAGCAAATTGGCTGGATGGCTCCTTCTGTCACAAACAGCATATTTCATACAATGTACCCACACTGATCTGTTATGGTAAATCAGCTTTTCCTTCTCTGATGTTGTGTGCGGTTTTGCATAGTTGGGTGGGGGAAGGAGAGAGGAATGACCCAGGTGGACACAAATGTAAAATGCTTTCTTGTCCAAAAGAGGGGTAGAGCTGCTTGTGAACAGGTGGAATTGAATAACGCTTGACGTTAGATGTCTACACTGGCTGTTAAGGGTAGCCTTGAGAGCTCAAGGCCAGGAAATCACCCTCTGTGCAGATAACGAGCCTGCAAGAACGGCCTGAGGTGTGTCAAGTAGACTCGCTCGCACTGCACAAGACCTCACATGCCCAGGGACACTGGAGGGTTCGTGCGCTACCAGGCAGGCCCAAACAAACTCTCCACAGGCAGGCAGTCCACAGGAGGTGGAGTATGCCACGTTTCCTGCTGCTCCAGATGGTGCCCTTTCAGAGTAATGTAGATGTAGCCACTGAGGTCCTGCCGAGAGACAGCCCTCTCCTGCTGGGCAGCTGCACATAAGATCGGCAGCGCTTTCCAAAGAGCTTGCGTGCTGGCCAGCCTGTCCTCACTCCAGTCAGGAGAGGTTGTTATCAGCCCCCTCCCTGGGAGCAGGATCATGTCAGCACGGGGTGCTTTTGGGAAAGAAAATGGCCCTGCAGGTCTCAAAGCATGAGTTCCTCTCCTTCAGGGGGTCTGTTTCCACAAGGTCACTCCTCCCTTTTTGCAGAAGGAGGAGGGAAACAGCAGATTTTATTGTTGTCTTGGGGCAGAAGGGTTGAGGTGGGTGCAGTTTGAGGAGTAAATGCAGGGGTGGAAATGCCAGCCATTTCTCCTTTTGTCCTCCCTCCACTGACGGCAAGGGGGACCATCTGCACCAGAGTCACAGCTGGAGATCTCCAGCCTGAAGTCGTTTTCAGATTCACTGCAGGCTGAGCTGAGATCAGAGATGCCAAACTGACTGAGTTTTCTGCTCTCTTCCCTCATCTTTCTGGACTCCCATTTAGTTTTCATTTAAGATCTCAACAGGCTAGAATAACTCAAGTGTCCTCAGCACTTCCCTTTACACCCTTCTTCTCCCTAGACCACGTAAGATCTCCCTTATTATCCTTCCTCTTATGTTTTTATATCTATAATGAGTACTGCTGTGCTCAGTGACCCAATCATCCCTCCAGTACAAGAAGGCTCTTTTCTTCCAGGCTAGTGTATTTGTTTTGGAGGTTGTCTTGATTCAGGTGAAAGTGTTTGTGGCCTGAATCTATCAGCTACTCAGTGTTGCTCAAATTACTTTCAAAAAGTAATTTGTTGCTGATTCCCACATCCAAAAACTTATTGTCGATCTCGTGTTCTTGGTGACCGTCTCAGCAAAAGATAGTCACGTATCCAAAATTAGAACCTGGCTGTTGCAAACTCTGGGGAAATAAACCTGAGGTGCAAATGAAAAAGAGGTTTTTAGAGACAAATGTAGTCTGTTTCCAGTGCTCTCTTTGATGACTTGGTAGAAAGCAGTGTCCAAACTTTCTGGCCCTTCAGCAGCACTTCTAAGCAAGTTAAACACTGCAGGTGACATCCTATGGTTTTTCTCCCAACTGCTCTCAAATTTAAAGACATGGTCTCATTTGCCCAAAAACAATGTCCAGGAGTCGGCAGATACCTGGGGATCTGACACAGGGATGATCATAAGTATGCTAATAACAGGGTTTGGTGGCATTTTCTGCCAATCCAGTTGGGGCAGGGTTCACCTTCCCTGATTTATGTGTCCTGAAAGCTGGATGTCTAATCTGGGTTACTCATGCCAGGTCTTCCTTACAATCAATCCAGAAGAACAGGCAGCTCCAGAGGTCATTTCATTGCAGCCAAAGGTAATTGTGTAAGAAAAGCCAGATGAATTGCCCTCAGGAAGTGTTTCTATATCCAAGATAACAATAAAGGAACACTAGGATGGCCAGCTTAGATATCTAACTTTTAAACATCCTCAGTTGGAGAAGATGGATCCCACATTTATTGTAAAAGCTGGTTGTCAAAACCAAAGCAGTTCAAGGCAAAATGTTGGTTTCAGTACATCTCCCAGCGTCAAGAGATACTTTGGTGGAAATTGTGCAAATGTCTTGTTTCAGTATTTAAATATATATATTTGAATTGGCTTCGGTTGTTAAAGAGAGCACTAGGATATTGCACTAAAAATGTACTAGAAACATGTGAAATGCAGGTAAAGCTGTAGGGAAGAAAGGGTTACCATAAAAAGGGAAAAAATTTGAAAGGTTAAAATCATAGCACAGCATTCTGGTATTCACATAATTATGGAGATGGAAAGTCTCAGTGATCTTAAGCTGAGAAAGGGCTTTTTCTTGTTCCTCAGTTTAGTCCTTAGAGGAGCAGTTTAGCAAAAATATTGCACCTTTGACCCCAACTCAGAAAAGGGAAAATTTTTTGAAATTTCTAGAATTTACCACATTCCTAATTTTCCTGATTTTCCTTGTAAGTGTTTTATATTCATACAACATAGCAGACTCACTGTCTTACAGAACATTTCTGGATAGATAGCTTAGGTGGGCATTACAGATAGGTGATGAGTAATATGCTTTCCATTGGTGATACAAGTTTTCAATTAAAATTAGTCTTTTTGACAGCACAAGATTAAGAAGTTTTTTCTGAAAATCACACTTGTTTTTTGGAGGAAGGGAAATGTCTCTTCAACAACATTTAGGCACTTTGCTGGAAAAACTTGCCCATTAAAAGGCTGGGCTTTGATTGAAAAAACATGAGTGAAAATGGCAAAAACATGTACATGGAGTCTGAGCTGAGGGAATTGCAACAGCAAACTGTGGAGCTGAAGAAACGTAGGTCCAAGGTCCCTCACTTACGCTTAGCTCATGATGCTGGCATGCTGGAGGTATTTAAGTGTATCACAGGGGCCAGCAGGGAGGTAGGAAAAATACTTTCCCTTCTACTTTCGTCTTAAAACCCAACAGGTCGTTATTGCCCCGCTGATGTCTTTTTTTGACTTCTCCGTGAGGAATCATCTAGTTTGTTGTCAGCTACATCTGCTTTTTTGCAGGTGAAGGAGGTGCTGAGATAGATGGAGGTCCCTGTTAGCAGCTGCACACCTGCAGCTCCTGTAAACGTCAGTGCACCCTGCGGGAAACAACCACAGGATTAGGCCCTCCAAGAGAGATATCAGCAGAGCTCTTTTCCCCAGATGTCAAGATATTGAATATAGGTAGAATATGCCATTGGTTTTGCCAATGGCCAACAGACTTACCCAAACTCACGGTTGCTGTTTTCATTTGCTGTATGTTTCTTGCCCCAGAAGAAGCCCCGCTCCCTGCAGCCCTAGCTGCATGGTTGCACATTTCTGCTGCCAGCCTATGTTCAACCAGGCAAGCAAGGAGGTATAACATTTGGGGGGGAACCAAAGTAGCTTTGAGATTAAACAGGATTCATGTCAGTCAAATTAAAGGGCAATAGGAAACTGTGCCACCTCCTGACCCTTTACAAGCTCTGTCCCATAGCAAAAACTACCCTTGGTTTCCTTCTTACTGATCAGAAAAGGCGGTACTTTTCTCAGACAGGGCAATTTTGTCAGCCTCACAAGAAAACCACTATTCCTCTGAGTTGTGCTTTTCTTACATGCTTAAGGAATCATGCTATCTATGTTTCCAAAAATGTGGAAGTATCTACATGTATGTACCTTTCCCAGTATCATCTCCCACCTTTCCCAGTATCATCTCCCCTGTATAGGAAGAAGCATAAGATTGGCCTTGTTCCAAATCATGTTGAACACACCACCTGGAAGGAACAGAGACATCTGGAAAATCATTCCACAATCTCTGAGGAAATTACAGGAGAAATACCGGATGATTGGAAGAACAGCTCTTTGTGGGTTTTTTACTTTATCAGCCAATTTCACTTAGATTTTTTTTTTCCTAAGTAGCATATGTTCAGAACTTTAATAAGAAATCTTTGAGTTCTGGGGGTTTATTTATTTGTTTATTTAATTTTCTTCATAAATGAAAAAAGTTTTAGAAATGTCACAGGTGGCAGGGCAGGGGGTGGGGAAAAGAAGAGAAAAGAAATATCCGATAGTTCACAGGTTACGGTGCAATAGCGGGAAGGATTGCTCCCTTGCCTGGCTCGTGGAGCAGATTCGCTGAGCCCACACCAAGGCTCAATGTGCCTGGGCTGCAGCAGATCTGGCTGCAGAAGGAAGACTCCTTGTTCAGTGCTTCCCAAAGTCCTCCTGCGGACAAGCAGGGTTGTTTCAAAAACCAAGCAGAGATACCTCTGATAGGAGCAAAGGCGCAGGTAAAGCTGAGTCTCTGCGTGCCCATGCGGAGCATTAACTGCGGTGTCCTCTGGATATGGGGGAATGAGGGGAAGAGAGCATCACTACATGAACTGTACTTCTAGTTTCCATGCAAGGCCTCTGAGGCAGAGCTGCTCTATCCTCTTCTGTTGTGTTGCAGTTCTTATAGTTTAGGCTATAACCCCAGCACTGGATTTATATACTCCCACTGGCTTAATTTCCCCTCTAAATCACCTGCTAAAACATGAAAAGTGCCACAAGGTACACATGGGAAGCACAGGAGGAGACCCCAGACTGTGTCAGCCCAAACTGCTCTCTTATATCACTAGATTTGATAGCATAGCAGGAGGCAAGGAGGGACAAATCCAGACCCCAAGCTTCATCTGAATGTACTTGCTATTCAGTGTTTAAATTTTTGTAATTAGAGGAGGTGTGCGGGAGTGTGGAGGATGGAGGATGACAAGAGATAGATCCCAGTTCATAAACATCTTGAACATTTGGAAGCTTTTAAGCAGCTGCTATGCTGGCAAAGTATTTCTGAACCAGCCACCTGCATATGTTTTCTGTTTTTATTAAACTAAGCTCCAAAGATGATAAGATACAGGTGGAAGCTTTGAGCTCCATCTTTTTCCCCACCTCCCCTTGTGTGTTTTAATCCTAATCTGGATCAACAGATGAGCCTCTTCTTCAACACATGCAGAAATTACATTGAGGCCCATTGAGGACAAATGACGAGCTTTGATTCCGTAATCAATCACTAAGAAACTCATTAGTGCCAGCACAGATCTTTCATGCGGGAGGAGCTCTCTCAATGGATGTGCCTGCATCAGAAGAGCTCGTGAGCAGCCATTCTCTTCCATTACGCTGGGCTCATTCCCGTGCCAGGGAATAGCCCCTTCCCTGCCTTCATCTCAAGGAAGAAAAGCTCAGGATCTTGAAGACTGAAAACTTGTCTTCACTACTGACTGCCCTTCACAGCCTCTCTCTCTCTTGCTGTCTTTCAGCTCAAACATGAACAGACATCCCGACCGCCCTGGGGTCATTCGAGACTTGTAAAACAAGCGTAAGGATGATGCTCAGGAATAAATGCCCTTATGGACAAAGTATTCAAAAGGAAGTCCCTACTCTGCTCAATTTTTGTTTTGGGCCAAAAGAAATTAACAAATTTTCAGAGCGTGTTGAGCACCTGTCAGTTTCCAGGGATTTCTTTGAAAATAGATGGGGATGCAGCACTGTTAAAAATGAGAAAAAAACCTTTCAAAAATAATTCTGATTTAATTATATGCACCCTGGGTTCATCTGTAAAATTTATGTTCTTTTTTTTGTTTGCAATCCCCCTTTGGTTATGGGGATTTTATATTAAAAGAAACCAAACAAACCAAAAACAGAAAGAAAGAGAGAGAGTGCACATCCCACCAAAACTCACCCTATACTTATCTACTTAAATCACTTAAACACTTCATCCTAAATATCTCTAATGGAATTAGGTACCCTCTCTGTTAAAAATATTGGTTAAGATAGACATGTTAGCCCTCCTCAGCCACTTAGTTAAATATGGGGAATTGCACAGTATTTACCTTAAATGCCCCCTGGCAATAGTAGTTAAACTCTACTCTTCCCATTGCTGTTGTGTGGTGAATAGCAGAGGAAACATTAGCTGGGGTCACGGAGACGTCTGTGGAAGGCAAGCCATATAAAATGTAAGAAATTCACAGGGATGTCCACCTGAGAGGCCTTATTTTATATTTCATTCTGCACTTAACTTACAATTTAGCAGACTTTTTGCATTCTGTCTATTCATCTTGCCTCAAGATTTACCTGAATATTCTGGTATCTGCTGGTACCATTTCTGCTAGACTCACGCTAATGTTCTGGTTTGTGCATTTTTCCTCCACTAACCTCAGTAAATTTCTGGCATGAAATTCATGTTATATCTCCATATCTGGGGCAGGAGTCACTCTCAGGAGTGAGGACTCTGGATCTTTCCATTGATAATAGAGAGAGCTTGCATGGTTCAATTTGGCTTAACTCCAAGTTATCACATATTTGGTGCTAGGTGAAATGGATCCCAGAGATTCTCACCTAAAGAGCTTGGAGATTACTTTAAAGCCCAGTGAGGACAAGGGAAAGACTCTATTAACTACATCAGACTTTGGTCTAAGCCCTCAGCAAATTCAAGCTTCAGTTGTCTTCTCCAGGTTGTCCATCACTCTCACAAACGCCTCCCCAAACCTGAACCATGTTCATGGCATAGCAAAGCAACCAGGTGCCATGTCCACCCCCAGTGTTTTCAGGGGACACATTTTGTACCAGCAGCAAGCACAGACACCTGCTCCAACAGAAGAGAGGATCCCTTGGTTTGCAGCTCTGCTCAATGACGTACCCATGTGTTCCTTGCAAACTCTGAAAAGTAGAAGAGCAGTGTGTAGACTGGGACAAATGCTAATCTCTATGTGTTGTATATCTGCCCACACACAGCCTTGGAGAGGGGAATCTGCTGTGCAGAGCTAGGAAAGGATGGCACAGCAGTTGGACTAAGTCCTTTTGGACAAGGAAAATGCACTGGGATCCTTCATCCTCTGTCTGGATAGCTGAGAGAAGCAAAAGAAAGGATGCTAGCTGCACAGCTCATCCAAAGGACCGGCTTTCTCGGTGCACAGGGACTTCCCCAGTGAAGTGAGTGTGAGCCCATTTAAGATAATCCTGGCCACTGAGGTACACGCTCCTTTTGACAAAGCTCTTTTCTTCCTTTCCTCTTCCTTGACCTTGTCATTCAGTTCCTTGTGAAGTAATGTGAAAGCATCTGTTGTCTCTTTCATTTAATTTGTAAATATACTCCCGGAGGGCTGGCAGAGCACATGCAAGCCTGAGAGGCTACCACGGTGTCAATCATCGCTACCAAAGGCAGCAACACAGGCTCCTGTCCTCTGGGAGACGCCCTCCATTCTCACAGGAGCCTGCTCACTGTACCTCTGCCAGAAAGACATTTAAAAAGGGGCTTGGGAGATTTGTCCACATACCTGGTGTGTGGATGTGGCCGAGGGGCAGTACGGAGCTGTACCTCTGCCTCAGATACCCTTTGCGTAGCTGGACATGGCGGCTAAAATGGATCTCTACTGCGCTCAAATGTGTTATGTCAGACATATTTGGCCCCACAAACTTCTATGTTTTCTGTAAAGCACAGTCATATCTGTGTTTTAGACAAAGTTCATAAGCAAAAATCCCACCCATCTATTCTTATTAGGCTGCATGCTAAAATTTGCTGCATATGGAGGGAGGGGAGAAGACAAAGTTTGCATGTACAGAAGCCCTTCCTCAGGTGTATTAGCAAAAGCAAGGAGGGTCTTTGCATTCCCTTTGCTGTGTTATTACTGAGATAGTCCTTGGACTGCAGTTCAGTCATTCACTTTGTCCTTGAGACAGCAAACTTGTCACCAGCTTATGTGGTCGTTCTGCCCCACAAAAGACTGTTAAAGGCCTCAAGGTTTCACCCGCGGTTGTTATGATTACTATAAATTATCTTTTTATTGCACATTGAAATCCTCAGACACCGAGCACCTACAAAATCATGTTTCTTTCAGCAGCAGGTGCAGGCTTTCAGCTCCTGAGCTGCCTCTTACGGCTGTGGAGACAGCTGAGACAGCCACCCGGAGACGCGGGAAGGAGCATACCTGGCTCCCCAGCTCCTCGGCTCTCTCACTGTCTCCACACCTGACAGAAACAAGTCTTTCCTCTGCCTGGAAGCACACAGACTTTGTGGGTGATGTGGCTTGTTCTACTGGGTACATCTCCCACTAGAAATCCAGAGACAGCATCTTTCCCACACACACTGAACTGACCAAAAATGGGGCCAGAAGTCTGGTTTCCCGGTCTTATGCTGACAAGCGGGTAACACTAATTAGCAAACGCTTGGAAAATGTGCCTTTTTCTTTGGAAGTGGGGGAAATAACAAATCAGTATAGACTGTCAGTTAGCTCTTGATCATTTTTCCTGGCTATAATTGCATTTAATTGAGAGTATGTAGTGCTGATGGGGAATTTTAAAAGAACCGTGTTCATCTCCTATGCGACAATGTTGTAACGTGTTTCATGTCATCCTGATGTGTTTGGTCTGCTCTGGGATTAATCTTCATTCGTCAATCCTAGCACTGCCTTCTCCTCCCAGTCTTACAAAGGGGGAGACTGAGGCGCAGAAGCATGGGGCAGCTTGAGCCAGCAGAAAGGTGGCTGAGCCGGTTTTAAAAGTCCGGAGTTCAAATCCCTCAACTCAGTCAAGCACTTTGGTCCCCCCAGCTCTCGCCTTGCAGTTTTTATTTCAGTCTCTCTCCAGGTGCAACCTGCCTGCCAGTCCCACCAAAGCCAGAAGCCCAGGGAGGGTAGGAGGAAACTCTTGCAGGCAGCAGTGTGTTCGCTGCCCTCTCCCTCCTTGCACCCGCCAAACATATTGTAATAAACACATAGAGGCAATTAGCACTTTTAGAGACAGGCCTCCATACCAAGAGAGATTTCATCCTTGCCTGCCGCTCTAGATCGGGCTGATTGGCAAAGGCAGGTAAATCTGTATCCTTTAACGAGATGGGAGAATGATGCGGAAACACCCACAGCCCTCCTAGGTATGAATGCTCAGGCTGATTCAAGCCCTTTCAAGTGGTTTTATGTCCAGCGATTTGCACTTTTCTACCTCCCAGCCCTTCCCCATGTTCCCGTTCCTGCCCCCAACTCCCTCTTGCCAAGTTCTTCCACCACTGTTATTATTTGTGAAGCGTAAGGACAGTTATGACAAGGGAGGGATGTCATTAAACCACACCGGGAGGAGATGTCAGCCGCCATGCAAACATCTTCCTGACACTCCACTTTCAAACAATTTCAGAAACTGCACTCAGATGATTTCAGGTTGGGTATGCCTGTCAACTCGGATGGACGCCACGTGTTGCTTTGGTGCCAGAGACAGCTCCGGAGCATCTCAGACAGCTGTTGCGCGCACGCGTACGCAGCCCCGTCCCCACGCACACAACGGCACGTCGTTATTTTTATGCCACTCCAAGACAGATATCTTTGAATGCCGTTGGAAGCGTCAAACTTTCACTGCAAGTGAAAGCTTTAACATTTAGAGGGTTCTTGTGTAATGCAAATGAACCAGAAAGGTAGGAAGGCATCCCAAATGCCACTCAATGCATTTATAAAAAGATAAGGTGACTGTGTCCTACCCTACCATATCACTTCATTACCGAGTGTCAGCAAAGAGCCTGGCAGCTCGATTGGTTGATGAAATCACATGACCTAAGTGTTATCTTGCAAAAACACATGAAATTACCAAGCTTGAACAGCAAAGAAGTATAAATATCCCCACAGTTTACTCCCATCAGCCAATCAAAGGCTATGTATCTCTGTATTTCCTTTCATTTTTTCCTCCCAGCGGGGAAAAAAAAAAAGAATTTCCCCATCTGATTTATAATTCAAGATATTTTGCTATCTAATATATTTATATTATTTTCTTCAATATCTAATTGAAGTGCTTTGTTTATGCATTATTCATTTGATCTTTGTTTTCCATCCTCATTGTTAACTTCCAATGCAATTTTAATAGGCTCATGGTCAGAGGTCAGGGTGGCAGACACTTTGATGCCGTGTTAATTCACTGACGAAAGGCCGGGAAGAAAGTATGAGTAAGGAAGCCTTTAAAGTCATTGTTTCTGATCCAGATCTGAGCTGTCCCATGTTGGTATGTGCCTAATTTTCACAGGGGCAGATTTCCTGGCTTTGCTGTGGTAGTCAGTTAAGTGTTTGGGTGTCATGCTAATGGCAAACAAGAAGAAAAATGTAATTGTCTGAGCTTCTGCAGATGTGGGACATTAGCTAGTGCCTGCTGAGGTCTGTGGAAATAATGCATTCTGCTGCTCTTCATCCTTTCAATGTCTCTGCTGAACTGCTCGCACAAGTAAACAGAGGTGAAAGTGATGGATGTGGCATGTTAGACAGGAAAATGGGTTGGTTTTCAAGATTTTCTAGTACCTGAGGCACTGCTGCACAACCAGGAGCTTTATACTAGACTCGAGTAACACACTGCTCTGTGGGCTGTGACTCGGCCACTAGACAATACAGTCTGCCGTGTGCCTAACCAGGAACCAGGCATGGTCTTTTAACTCAAGGTGCTGGGGTTTCAGATGGGTCTCCACCTCTTGAATGTCTCATAGGCATGAATTTTGTTATGCAGTCACTCATTGACTCACTGCTAAGCTGTCTTCCACAAGCAAAAACTCAGAACCTCTCTTTTAGCTGAAACACTTCTGCCCAGCCCAATTGAGATAGTAAAGATTCAGGTCCAGGGCTCACTCCAGCCAAAAGCTTACTTTCAGTTTTATTCTTTTCTTCCCTGCTGATCTCAACAAAGACATTTTGCAGTAGCCAAAGAGTTAATAACAGTGTAGGAGCTACAGATTCAGCCTAGGAAAATCATTTATGGATATTCTTGGCATTTCTGGATACCAGCACAGCTGTAGCTCTGTCTTACCCATGAACAAATATTCTTGGCCAAGACACCAGCTCACACAGCCTGTTAAAGGCGGCTTCTGTAGGAAGGAGTGCACGCAACAAGCAATGCTAACTTGAGTTTACAACTGCTGCCCACTGAAAGTTGGCATGGACAGGTAGTGGAAGTATTAAGTGATAAAAGGCATAGAGCATTGAAAGTGACAGGCAGCAGATGTAAATAGAGGTAATTTTGTGCAATAACCCACCAAATTCCATTTTAATGAACTTAGCTCTCCAGTCTCCATGAGTCGAGACATTGCTAGACAAGAAAGAGTGAGAGGGAGGTCCAAAAATAGTGTCATGAAGACAGAGGCTGCTAAGAAGTTGCAGCAGCGATCCCGCAGAGTGCACACTCATATGAGTAAACCCACCAGCCAGCTTCAGTTTGCACCAGTGACAGGAACGGCAGTAACACTAAGGATGCCTATGGAAGAATCTGTACACACAGGATGATGAAAGGAAAGACATGAGGAGTAAATTATGCATTGCACATTCTAATGAGAAACCTGGCAGCGGATGGTGGAAATAAGGGAGATTTGTGGGAGCAGTGTTTGTCTGGTACCAGTGTGCCTTTGCCTTCCTTCTTTCCTTTGTTTTGCACATTTATTCCCCTTGAATTAACTCGTGGAAGAGGAACAGATGTCGTCAGGATTTAAAGCAACATTTTCAGTAGCTTGAAACTAGTGCTTGAATGGAGGATGTCAACATTTCCTCTGAATTGTACAAATCAGTGGCACTGTAACAGGGCTATTGTTTATAGATGATTTTTTTTATTAGAGATTCTTCAGGTCAGTTGCTTACTAATTTTTTCAGAAAAACCTGGGACCGGTTTTAGAAATTCTCTGTCTAATGATACATCATTTTCAAAAGTTGGAAATAGGATATTTCAGGTGTTCCAGAGTTTTTCACTGAAATAAAATTCTATGTTTTCTGGAGCAGAAATTCCTGACCTTGATTCCCTTTTCATCATGTTTGACTGACAGCCATTGACATACACTTATGAATGAAGATTTGCTGTCTATCTGAACTCAGTGACCTCAGATTTTCCCCTAGATGAATATTCAAATGATCAGAAATCTACAAATCTCAGAATGGAAAAGTGCAGAAATGGCATCTTCATTGTTCTTCTGGTTCTTTTTTCTCATCAAGGATATAAGTGTCAGATTTTCCTATGTAGTTTCTGTTTCAGACTCAGCATTCTCATCCTCAGTGTTTGAAATTACCTCACTTTAGTCTTTGCTTGTGGTTAGAAGAAATGACCATGAAATCTCTGTTAGAAACTATTTTTGTACAAAATGCATCAAATGCACATAAAATATTCTCATATAAGCTATTGCTAGATACTTCAGAACCACGTTGGCAAGTCTGGTTCTGAACACAGGAAGGAAGCACAGTATAGCTGATGGACTTACCGTGGGGGAAAAATGAAAAAAAATTAAAGCATCAGTGAAAATATTACCCTTCTCTGTGGAAAAAGTAATTTTTACTCAACTCTGCTCATCTTCTATCTGTTGTAAAATCAACTGCTTTAATAAGTCCACATCCTTCCAAAACCTAGGCAGCACTGAAAATGTGATTTTCTATCTCAAAAAAGTTTTGACGGGAAATTTTCAACCCACCCTGAAACAGCAATTGTGGTGTGACAGTTGTCTTAGTCAAGCCTCTGTTTGTGCTTGGTCATTCCTAAATTCTGTTAATGGGAATGTGAAACAGTCGTATACTTGATGTGTGAAAATGGAAAAATCATCAGAGACTTCATGTGTGAACAGAAAAGGGATCGTCTCCCTTTCCCCATGGACCTGGCGCTTTCCCAGGCTTCAAAAGAATTTGACTGCATGGTGGGGAACTATCTTTCTAGCACGAGAGAAGGAGTGAAATGGGGAACGAAAAGAGAAAGAAAAGGAAAAGAAAATTCCGCTTTATTAGCTTCTTAGCATCAGTTGGATGTGACAACTCTTTGAATATGGATGAAGTCTACAAGAGGGATCATCTGCCAGCAGTAGTTGTTACCAAGGAAGTAAGTGATGCTGGAGGTCGGAGGGCACCTGTCTCGCCAGCTAATGAAAGAATTGTGGGAGACAGAGCTTTTCTATCTGATTAATATAAGGGCTGTAATTCCTGCCCTTCCCACCCCCACACCTTCTCTGCTCTCTCTTTTAAAATGATACCAAGGCTATTGTTGTTATTGTAAGTGGGATGTGAAAGAGACTGTCCTAGGAAGAGCTTTGCCACTCCTAAGTGATATTTTGGCCAATAACTTGTGCCAATCTCATCCTCCCACGCAGGTTCTGGAAGGGAAAAGAAACTCTCTTCTTTATTCTCTGCCAGACTTTTTTTCCAATCATGCTGGGAGCTGAAAGTCATCTTGATTTTCAAGGGGGAGAAGTGCAGTGGTTAGAATGGGCTGATCAATCGGGAATGTATATATGGGGGTAGGAGAGTTAGAAGAAATAACTCAGGAATGCTTTATCCTTAAAGGCAACAAAGACATTTTAGGATATAAATGTTGTTATAGTGCCTCTGATCAAAAAGAAAGGTAATCCAGTACCCTTTCTCAAGCAGTGGCCAGCAGTAGATGTTTAGTAAAAATACATAAAAATCAGGGAAAATATAATGAGTGTTATGAGGTATGTCTTCTCTGTTTAGGGAGTTTTTAATATGGATGGTACATCCATACAACAGTGAAAATTTGAGTTCCCAGCTAATATGTATCAATGTAGGCAAGAAGTACCTCCATATAACTGTAGGTGCATTCCCTGTACATAAGGACAAATGGTTGTATGCTCACACTTACAGTGCTAAGCTCTCCTTCATCACAAAAAAGGGTGCCCATATCCATACTTCAGATTGGGAACAGTTTCTGGCCTGTGCTATCTCCCGAACCATACCTGGATGAGGTTCAGAAGAGTAGTGGCCAACACTGTACTAACAACAACAGATTTTTGACAATCATGGGACATTGCTTCAGCCCATTTTCTGGCCCAATTTACCGCAGAGGTAACCTAAATAATCAAATAGGTAGTCCTCCTTTTAGCTGCCCCAAGACCTCCTTTCTCATACTTGTGAAATCCACGCAGGCAAAAGCAGACCTTTAGGCAGAATCATGGACACTGGCCAAGAACTGGCAATTTGAGAGTAATTTGAGAACTGGCAATTTCTGAAAGTCTGGCTTGAAAGCAGATTTAGGCATGTAACATTGTACACCATCCAGTGCATGGTAATCACTGCCACAGGAGGGCAGAATGCATAGAGAAAAATGTGCAGAGAACAAAACTGACCTTGGACTCAGAGAGATTAGTCCATGTTTTCCAAAGCAGGACATAAACCACAGGCTTCTGGTCCCCAGGCAGAAGGTCCCTCTGGTTATCTCAATAGTAGTCACCCTCTGGCTCAGACTTTCTCTCAGCTGCAAATCCTTTACAGAAGCTCATCCTTTTGTGCTGTAAATCAGTAAGCTTCAGTACAGCTTTGGTGGTTTTCAAGAGCAGATGACTTGGCCCATGTGTTTCACAGACAGACCAAAGATTTTGCTCGACCTGTCTACAGTAGTGCTGGGTTGATCCTCTTATTTATTTACCTAGTAAATGCCAGCCAGTGAATTTAAGATGTTGTCAGAGAATCCGAATCTACACACAAGTCTTCCATAGCAGGATCAGGTTTCACAGAGTTTAATTAATGCTGAGGATAAGACATTTTCTCCTCCACTGACAGAGGAAGAGAGAGAGAGAGTGTGGAACTTCTCCATTGTTGAGCTATCACTCAAAAACTTTGTTACACCATCAATCGATACCATGCAATTGAGAAAAGATGCATATAGTGAGGCAGCTACTCCCATGATAACACCCAAACACGGATAGTTATATGGGGCTGTAGTGAAAGAAAGGTACTGTGACTGAAGTGTCCTTCTTCAGCTCACTTTGAAAGGTATAGAGAGACGTTTAAAAACCGCTTACCCTAACCCAGGTCCACCAAAAAGATGTCACTGATGTTCTGCTGAGGCTGGATATAATTTAATCTCCAGGTATAACATTCTATTGGCTCACACTTTCAAATATGTTGTAGCAGGATTTATTAACAGAATTTACACTCCACTGGTGTGAAAGTCTTTACTTGCCACCTGATAAAACCAAAAGCTGGAACAGGGTTACAGATTGCATTTTTAAGTGGATTTTATCTTTTGCGCATATATATAGTTTACCTCTTTTGAATGTGTGTGCTTATGTAAGTGTGGGTGGTGGGGGAAGGGGAGCTGTTTATATCTCACTTCTAATTTTTCTGTGCATTTTAAGGTCTTGATAATATTAAGAAAAAGAAGAAGGGTTCAGTAGAGAAGGGATATGGCTAATAGTGTTTCCTCTAGAGAGTGAATATTTGCACTTGCAAATAACAAACTGTGCGCTGTTGTGCACATTTGGTGCTTCTACCCAAAGGCTTTTGTTCTTTTGCAAATTAGAGGCATTTATTTCCATGTGCTGTTGCACAGCCATCTTTAGGGAAACCATAGCCCTGTTAGATTCTGCATAATCCTGTTAGTGTCCTGAACAGATTTAAAGAAGGAACTCAGTTTTAAACTAGCTGGGCAGGTTTAATATTCCCTAAATTTACCCACATCTAAGACATCTAATTAAAATGTAGATCCTTCCATCTGAGTAAGTCAGTCAAGACTTGCAATATAGAACACGGAGACAAAAGTGCTTTTTTAGGTGAAGTGTGATTGGGCTGAAGGTAGATGTCTATCTTAGGATAAGAGTTGTGCCCTCGACATTGCAGACCAGATCCCTGTTGACTACAGAAGAAAGCTGAGGGTGATTATCTCAGATGGAGGCATGCCTTGTTGTAAACACATAAGTTTCTCCAAATAGATCCCACCCTTTCAAAAGCAAATCTCTAAATCTGCAGATTCTTGAAGTTAATATTTTGTTTTCTTCATAAACATAATGGAAGATGCTATTCTGGATTACAAGTGAGGAAGGATTTTTGTCAAATATTTTATTCATTGGAAATGAAAAAAAGTAGTTAAGCGTTGAATGGAAATATACGCATGCTCCTATCAAATAATAAGGTAGCACAATCAATTCACTTGAGTGAAAATGTGAAACTTCTATTTTGCTGATGAGGCATTTTTTAAACAGTTTTTTTAAAGTTTTTTTTAAAGTTTTTTCTTTTCCTTTTTCTCAATTTCCTTTATTAATCTGCTTGATTTTAATAAAAAGGGAACAAAACATAACAAAACGAAAAAAGTTCCATGTTGAGTTAGGAGAGTCACTCTTGCAAACTGGAAAATATTTTTTTTAAATTATTTTGTTGATGTGCATTTTGGCCAGTGAAGTAAACACTTAGGTATTCAGACACATCTCTCAATCCATGTGTATGGCTGCTAGCACCTACCCACAGACCTGGGGAAGAGCTGTATGCCCAGGGCAGCCTTTAAGATCAGTGAAGGTCAGGGGTGTGCAGAGCCTGGGAAGTCAGGCTCAAACAGATATATGGATGCTATGTGGATACATATAAGATGAAAAGAAAAAGCACTCCCTGGGCAGTTTTAACTGTCGGTTTCCTTCCACATACAAAGGTATAGTTTGCCATAGCAGATGGGACCAGCGATCCATCCAGTCAGGTACCATGCCTCCAGCAGTGGTCTGTGCTTGGTGTGTGTGAAGCACTCCCTCTCTGCAGCACCTGGCCAACGACGTGGTGGGGGACAGAAAGGACAAATTTGTCCCGAGGCCATGCAGCACTGGTCTTATGTCCTATTGACACACATAAGGACAAATGCTCTGGCCAAATCATTGCCTGATGCAAGTCACCTTTGTGCCTGGAGAGTCAAGAGAGCCCCTTAGGTTATGTCTAGGTATAACCCATGAATGGAGGCAGAGAGTCCCATAGGCAAAAGGCATTTGTGGGGACTGAAATATGGCCTTCAGGAAGGGCCTGCAGCAGAGGACAGCCCAGACCCAGGACATCTCCCTCCATCATGGCCTGATCACAGCTCGTAGCAAGAGCTCTTGAAATGCCAGAGGAACCTACCCTTGATTTAAATTCTCTGAGGCTTCATCTCTCTGCTTTAGATTTTAGGATGATTGAAACAGCTGGGTACTGCCAGTTGTTTTCAGTGAATGAACTTCCTCCTCTATGCGCTTGCCTGAATTTGAAGAGCAAAAGACCAGGGACCCTTGTAGACATCAGGCACCAGTGAGGGAGAGGAGACGGATCATGTGCTCAGCCCTGCCCAGCCCCACAAAGTCCAGTGCTAGGTCCAGCTGTGGCACACTTGGAGCAAACATGTTTATCTTGGACGTTCATTATGAAAGCCTCGTTGGGAACCCTTTGATCTCATGTGTAATGGGAGCCACTGAAGGAGGGTTTGAAGGAGAGAGGAAGGAAACTGGAGATTCAGATCTGCTGGGTGAGGAAGAAGGGTGAACACTTTAGGAGTTGGCTTTCTTGATCATTTTATCAAAGCCCTAAATTGGTGTTTTCTTCTGGGGGAAAAAAAAGAGGTATTTAAAAAAAAAAAAGGAAACAAAAGTCAGCCACTCAACAGTTCAGCTCCAGATCTCCGTAACATTTTCAAATGAAGGGGTTTCCACAGAGCACATTTTTTCCCAGAGACACTCTTGAGCTTGAGCAGAGGGGATTTGCATCTGTAAAAAGGACAGGAGAGAAGGAGACAGCAAGGCTTAGCCTTTGAATCCATTGCCAGAGCTGGAGGAGGGGAAAGCCTGAGGAAAGGAGTGTTTGACCCTCACCCGGGTAGCAAAGATATTGGAAACGAAACAAACACATTTTCCTCTGACAAGCCCACCTCCCTTCTGTTCCCCCAAGTCTAGCAGGAAAATCAGAGCTACAATCTCCTGTTGTCAGGGGCTAATAAATAAATAAATAAATAAAGGCCCAGATTAGATAACAACAGCCACAACAACAACAAAACATGTAGCAGCATCGGGGCAAGAAGGATCAGCATCTGCTTTAATTAAAAAATCTGCCTCCATTGATTTTTTTTAAAAGGAACACATTTCGTAGGGAGATGAAAAAAAGTTTTCCCCCCACCATCTTAGTTCAATGAATGGTGTATGTCCGCTGTTAGCTACAAATATGCCTTTGATCATTTTATTGCTGTCTGTAAAACTAAAATAATTTTTCTGTGTATTTTCCTTTTTTTTTCTTTTTCCTTAAATTGGGAGCATTAGGAGGGGAGTGGCAATAGACAGATTCACTTGGGAAACATCCGAATGAGGGTGCGGGAGAGACCAGGGAAAGGAGAAATGAGAATAAATACACAGTACTGCAGCTAGCAAGGTGGGATCAGACTGCCAGCACCCAGGGGCTGAAACAACCAAGTGTACCATTCCCAGCTAAGAAAAGCCAAAATACCATGCCTACTGCTCCCAGCTGCCTAACACTCCTCTCCAAACATTTATAACAATTAAAAGAATGTTAGTGTATTAAAATTACAGGAAAACATGCATTTGAGCTGAAATTCAGCTGGAGTGCTTCATCACACTCATCCTCATGGGAGAACCAGAGGATGAGGGAGGCAGTGTGGAAATCACAGGACCCTGAGGAGGGGGGACAGGGAGGACAGAGTTTTTCTTGTACGAGATGGCACCTGGCAGTGCAAAGCCAAGCACACAGAGATGGAGGTGGGAGGCAGAGAGCTGCCCTCCCGCCCAGAGCAAGAGCTAGGTAGATGCAGTGTGGGTCCCACCTCTACTGCCAACTTGCTCAGTATTTGTATGGAAATCACTTGTGTTTCCTGCTGTAAAATGAGCTTAACACCACTTTGCCTGCCTCCCAGGGCCTCCTGAGGATAAGCAGATTAACAGTTTGGAAGCATGTGAGCACCACAGCACTGGGGACCAGAGGCCGTCGCAGCGCAGCCTGGGCTCGGGGGGACGCAGAGCTTATTGCAGCCACGCCAGGTTGGGTCCTGCTGCCTCCGAAGTGGCCACGTTTCACAGCAGCGTGAGAAGTGCTTTGCAGGTGGTGGCACTGAGGCAAAGGAGGCTTGTTGCCTGGCCAAGAAAGGGATTTTAATGCAGCGTCCATCCACCTCCCTTCCCCCAAATCCCTGATTTGGCATGCTGGGGCTGTCTCTGCTGCTCTGTGCAAAATCCTTCCCCATCCTCCTGATAGCATCAGTGACCCATCCTAGGGCTGGCACTACTCCCTCACCTTAGAGGGCAGAAAAAAATCAGTTTGTCCTACAGTGCTGAGGAGTCTGGAGCTGGCCTTAGTGGCAAGGCACGGGGAGCAGTAGGGAGGCAGGAGGGGCTGAAGGAGGGGCCCCATCTCCGCTGGGGACTGTGGGGTGGCACAAACTGCTCCAAGATGCCCAGGAGTAGATGTCTTGGGCCCCTTTTGGCTGTGGGTGTCTTTTTGGGCAGCCTCTGAGAGGCTTTTTTCCATGGACTTACATCATGATTACTGTCAGCCCATGACATCCCAAGGGCTTGGGAGGTGCGCAGAGTAGGACACGGTGTGCCACCAAACAATTACAGCTTCCAAACTCAAAATGCCAATCAACACCACCCTTAATCTGTGCATCTTGGAGCACAGGTTTTCCTAGTGGTTCCTGCCAGGCAGAGGAGCAGGGAGGCTTTTCTTTCCCCAGTGACACCATGGGACGGGACACACAACACAGGGTCAGAGCACCGCAGCTTGCTCCTGCGTGGCCTCATCTCCATTGGCTCCACATCTCCCATTCATAGGCAGCAAGGGCAGCATGAGAGGGTGCGTTCGTGTGCATGTGTACCCACCGTATTAATACATATGTATGTGTATTTTTACATATCAGTTCTATAGGGCTCAGCAACATCAAAAGGAACCTGGATAATCAGAGCAGAAGATATAAAAGATCAAACAGAATATCTTTTAAACAGATCTGAGAAGCTTAATTTTCATCCAATGTTACTGCAGGAGCTTTTCCTTCTTTTTTTTTTCCCCTCTCTCTGTTTTTTTTTCCCACTTCCATGAGTTTCTTTGATCTGTTTTGATGTCTTTTTCAGCTCCTCTTTCAAAAAAATTCTTTTAAAACCTTTTTTTTTTTTTTGCTTTTCCTTTCCCCCAAAGTCATGAAGGCTTCTAAGAGTAAGAAACTAGCTACATGCAGCATCTCCCCACACACTTTCCTCCCCACAATGCACATGCACTCCACAGTCCCTGTTCTGCTCAGAAACCTCTGACTCCAGGGCAGAGGGATGAAATTAAAACTGCACCAAGTGAAATGTTATTTCCTTCATGTCAAGGGTTTTCAACTCAGTCACTTTTGAGTCCTGTTTGAATTGGACTACATTTGTGGCAAAAGCTGTTCCCTCAGTTGTATGTCTAGCAAAAGGCCAACTTCACAGAGAGAAACCCGGCAGGCTTCATTTCAGACCTGTGCTATCTGTTCGCGTTGACAAGGATGTGAGCGTAGGGTCAGGTCACCTGGGTTTTTCCTTTGATTTCCTTAAGGCCTGGACAAAGTTACTTAACTTCCCAGCCTAACTGCTGAAGAAGTTACTAACTTCTGCAAATCTGCTATGCCTATGGGCAACAAGGAAAAATTAAATTTCAACCATGGATGAAAGCCACCAAAGAGGAAATGCTCTTTCCTCACAGCTCTGTGGCACACTTTCTGCTCTGGTTGGGGGCACCTCAGAACTTCCCCCCCTGGTTCTCCCAGGTGGTTTGAGGTCCAGGGTCCCTCTTAGCTCACATCCCCCAACACCCTGCAGTACCAAGCTCCCACGCACACCATTGCCCCATGCCATGCTGAGATGTACCGCTTCAACATTGACACCCTGGCACTGCCTCCCAGCATTTCTCTATGTGTCCCCCAGCCACATGAGGGGGTGCTGTCACTCCCCACACGCTCCCGACGGCCTCCTCTCTCCTGGCTGCCTTTCCCATTCCTGCTTTTGCTCCCCTCACTGTAGCAGACACGCTTGCAAAAAGCCCTTCTCTGGTGAAGGGAGCACTCACCAGCACTTCAGAGCAGGCTCTCCGCAGCATGCACCAAGCGCAGGCAAGAGCTAAATGATATCAGCTGAGCGAAGCCAAGCTGAATTTATGTGGCAGGGCACTGTAGGGGATGGCCGTCTTCTGGGGACAGGGCAGATAAAGCCAAAACCCTTTTACACGTTCCCTAAGTAGCTAAGCAAAGTCTCCTGGATGCCAAGGCTCACGCTTCCTGCATTGAGGCTCTCCCCTCAACAGATAGTGCCAGAGCAGTAGGAGTGCTGGTCCTGTGCTTCTAATTAATATGATTTCAGTCTCCCAGAGTGTCCTCAGAGCCCAGATAAAATGTGGAAAGTGTAAATACTGTACACAGACACACAGACTCACCAGACTGCCTCGTCTTTCAAGCCGAGTTAGTCTTTCTTGCAGCAAGCAGATGAGCTCAGACGAACTGGAAAAAAAGACTGAGCTATTACAGCACAAGTTTTGTGTGAAACCAAAACTGCCCTGCAGATTGGAAATCTATTTTCAGTCATTCCAGTTCCTTCCAAAAAACTACTACTAATAATTGAAGTTCTGAGGCTTTTCAAGTAATTTTTATCCACCAGCCTCCTCTGAAGTACAAAGCCAGCTCATGCCTGTTAGGCCAGCTGGGCTGAGCTCAATCCAAGACACAGGGTGCCAGAAATTTAATCCTGAATTTCCCAAATCTAATCGAAATGGCACAAGCCATGATTAATAATTCACTACTTTATTACTGATACGATGCCTCGGACTATCACAGCGTCTGAATAATTGATTTGCCAAGAGAGGCGACATGTCCTTTCCTAAAGCAGAGAAAGTTTGACCGAAGAGTTACCGTGTAAAGCTGGCTAAATGCTTTTAAATAGTTTGAGTCTAGATCTCTGACATTCACTTGGTGTCTAAGGACAAGCTGGGAAGAGGCAGCCGGGGAAGTTTTATACCATCCACTACGGTACAGGTCATATGTCGAGAAACACGGTCAAAGAGATAGCGTATAAAGCAGTGCTTTATACATGGGGAAAAAGGTGAGAAAAGACTAGAAGAGAAATAAATTAAGTTACCAGAATGAAAAAACTTACCTTTACAAGCCGATGCATAGTAGCAGTACTAACTACCTTTAGACTTGATTCATTAGGTCTATGTCCCCTTCCTCCCACCCGGATCCCTGTTTTGACTCACACTGGCTCAGATCTGCTGAGTCTTATGGATGGTGAACACCAGTAGAAGAGCTGAGCAAAACTTGGTGTAACACAGACAGACTTTGTATTTTCTCAGCCTGGAAAGTTGACAAAAATCTGGGTGACAGTCCTACTGTGCCTTAGGATTAAAGGCAAATTTGGACTAGAAATGGTGTTTCAAAGTTCTCCAGAACTGACAGCCCCAGATCTGAGCCTTGAGAAATCCTAGAGGTGAACAGTCAGTATTTCAGCTTGAACAGTGAACAAATTTTCCATCTCTCATCAAAACTGGACCTCAGTTTTGACAGGTTTCCCCATTTGTAAAATAGAGAAATTGAGAGCTGGTGCACTGCTTTCCACCCATTCCTCTGGATGGAGAAGACCTCAGAGTACTTTAGACCACTGCTATCATCTCAATCGACGTGGGATGATGACAAAACCATGGAGGTAGATTTCTGAAGCATTAGAGGGACCTTGGTGAGGGCCCTATCAGGACACACTATGGCCCTGCATTTAGAAAAGTAGGATTTTAACTGTTTATCTCCTGCCAAATGTGCAAGGTGACTGCTCTACTGGGTGCCAGTACCACCTCCATGCAGTTTTACTGAAATTTTCAGAGCAAACTGGCAGCCTCTGGCACTTTCAGGGAGAAAACCACAACAAAACAAAGCATTTTAGCTGCTAGCTGAAAAAGCACTCCTCTGCCTTTCTTCTCAGTTTATTTTAACACGGAAGCTTATACCTATAAAGTGAGTCACTACTGAGCTAGTAGCGAAGGGGTTAACATAATTGGGGCTGTTTTCTCCCCTTCTCCACTTTGCCTTTGGTAGTTAAATCGAAAGCAAGTGGTACTGCCTTATTACTATCATTGTGCTGAGATATTGCATTAAAGGAGTTTAGGGTTTCAAATTGAATGTCAAATATAATATCACAGTGGAAACTTGAAGTGCGCAGCTGAGCTGCTCAGCTCCAGAGGGTTAACGCCGCCAGCCTATCTGCCCAATAGCAGGCTGAGCAAATGATCTCCATTTCAGCCCACTGAGCTATCTTCAGATGCTCACCAGGACTTGCAGGCAGGAGAAGGGGGCCCTGATGGATGTCAGGCAGCTGCAGATGGAGGGAAGGAGAGTTCAGTGTAACAAATTGATTGCTGGGGAATTGACTGGAGTTCTGTATCACCTCAGCTGTAGCAGCTGATCATAACTAATCAAGCCTTTGTCACTCCAAACTGGAGCAGCGTCCTGCATGGACCAGGGATGGAGAGAATGTCTTACATTTTCCTTGGTAGAAAAGTTCCATGTTGGAAAAGAACTGTGGCCATCGCTATATGATTTTTCTACCTCAGTGCTCAGAAGGTGAATAGTTTCAGGTCTGGAGTCATTTTCTAGGGGTATAGACATAATACTGTCAATGTTTTCCCACAGTTCTTCATTTTTTTCCTTTCTTGGTCTGATTCATCCATTTTCTGCAGGGAACATTAATGACGTATGCTAGATGGAAAAGTGCATAGTACCACATACAGGCTTAATACTGCACACATGTTTTTATCCTCTTGTAAAAGTGAACTAAAGTGTATTAAATTAAATCACTGAGAAAAGTAGATTAGGCCTATTCAAAGTTTGGAGGAATCTATATGTAGCTCAGAGAACAAATTCCTGTTGAAGCAAATTTTCATTCAGTGCAACGAGTTGTCACAGTAAAGAGTTCCTAGGGTAAATCCTTTCTTCTTGTACCTTTTCATAAGTGGTTGGAGGACTGCCAGTGTTGTTCATCTTCCCCAGCCTCACTGACATCAGTGCAGCTGTGTCCTCCTTATTCCAAAACTAGAGTTGTTTAGAAAACTCTCCTGACACAGCAAAACTGTCCTTCAAGCGCTGTGATAATCCTAGGCTTAGCCTATGCTTTTAGTCTGCTGAAATCATTTGAAAGTGCCCTAGAAATGTTGTTCATAGTCTCTGGGTATGATCAATTTGAAGATCAAGAAAACTCTCTTCTCACCTCCTTCTCTCCCTTCTTTCCTCATAAATCCTCCCTGAATATAGACCATGTAGGACTAAAAGGTGCCTTGCCTTCTCCATTCCTTAAAGGACTGTGTCCTGAGGTGTCAGGGCCAGTCTCAAACTGTCATCTCAGACTGCCCAGAGTGACTGGTCCACCGTTTAGTGTAGGCAGGAGCTCATCAGCTACCTTGTCCTGATAGCTGGACAATTACTCAGGACACACCCCACAAAGCACATCCATCCACCATATAATTCTGGTGTACGAAAACGGCATAACTGCCTACTGTGCCTGGCCACTAATTTGCAGACAGGACAGGGGATACTTCATCTCTCCAAATTCACTCTTCAGCAAAGAAGTTGCATGTGTCCCTAAGACCATCTCTGCTCCACAGAGAACTTTAATACATGCTGGACATAAAGTGTATGCTACTTCACACTCAACTTTAAGACAGGTTTCAAGTCACCCAATGCTTTGCTGAACAGGAATGAACCTAGTCAGGCTTCCCCTGGGAAGAAACACTGTCAATTACTGAAGAATACTTTTGCACTTGGCATCATCTTTTGTTTATAAAAACATCTATAACAAGCGATTGTCAAAGTAAAGTCTACTCATTGCATGAATTGTGGTATACACACTGTTAAGCAATTGCAAATGAAAAGAAAATTTTATTAATGCAAACATCTGAAAGAGACATGCCATACCCAGAGCAGGTGGAAATGTATAGATATAGTTATAGCGCAAGCCTACTGAGAGTGAGAACACCTCATGTAGGAAAGTCTTGGATCAATTCCACAAGTGTGATATCATTTTTCCTTTTACTACTCCGTGTCCTTGGAGTACAATGAAGAAGGATGGTAACTTTAGTTGATGCTGTGTCTTTGTGTTTGTTTACCATGTTGCACATTATATTGTAAAAGATTAAAAACAAAAGAAATATAAAAACCTGCGAGCTTAAGTTAGAATTTTACAGCCCTTTTGGGAAATAGCATGGCAGGAGCAGCAGGCTCATCCTACAGATGCATTATATTTTGTGACAAAGTCTGGTGCATGCAGAACATCCATCAATCATCGAGATAATTTTCCATCTCATCAATTATGCAAATTAAAACACAAAAACTATGTTCAAATAACGCTAAGGGTCTGACATAAACCCATGAAAGCGAGGCAACTTGGAGCGAAGGTTGGAATCCTACCCTCCCTTTGCCCTGCCGTGCATTGGCTTTTCAGGAGACATGCTGCGCATGACTGCCATGGCAAAGCAGTCTTTTTGTTCCTGCCAGCAGCTCAAGTATCAGCAAACCATGGTATGACTGCTGACAGGAGCTTGAGGGACAGAGCTTGGGATTCCTGTGACTGATACTCAGTGTCTACTTTTTCCAGCCTGATTAAGGCCAGGACTTACCTCACATGTTTGTGAGGGTGCACCATGGCCTTTAGCACCATGACCCTAAATACTCTGATGTAGATGGACAGACTGAGCTGTGACTCACTCGCTGGGTGTGTAGGGTCAGAATGTGGGGGGAGTAGCCTCAGCTCTCGGTGGCTGAGTTTATCACCCAGATAAGCACCACTAGGTTAAAACTCCTCCTAGTACGCTGGTCCCGCACCTCTAGTATGACTTACTCCTACTTTTCTTCTTTTCCTTTACCATGGACATGACTTAATAAACGGAGTCACATCTAGGGAGAGGAAATGAATCCATTTTGAAACAGTGGTGCAGGTCTCTTGCCGGTGGCAGCCATTGCCCATGTGAAGATATTGCCATTCTTCTAGCAAATCTTCTGCAAAGGCAGAACAGCGTAGTGAGTGTTAAATATCTCAGAGCACAAAGCTCAAAGTGACAAGAATGACAGTGGATAAGACTTTTGTTAGCTTTTCAGGGCTTTAAAGCTATCTTGCAATCAAAGCTGCTGTCTTCTCACTGATGCCATGTTGTCACCATGAGGCCTAGAGAAACTACAGATACCAATGCGTATACTGTAAAGTACCTGCTGAGTTATGTAATAAGGAAGACTCCCCAATAAGCTAAATATTGAATAAAAACAATATGGACTGCACAGTGAGGCTTCATCTTCCTCAGTTTTGTTTACCTCAATATCAGGGTGGTGATTCATTTGACTGAATGTGTGTGTCCACACCATCTGCATCTGTATCTGAGCAAATCTCTCTTGGCTGCCCCTATAGCCAACAGAGAGTTAGGCAATATGGTCAGTGGAGTTTGATCAAGATTCGCTTCAGCTCAAAGTAGATTCCATCATTTGGTCACAAGAATTGCATCCTAAATAATACTGACTCTATTGATGAGGCATCTGGACACCTGACTCAAATATTCACACCTACACTGTAAAATCTACTGTTAGTTGGGATCCATTTCACGATTGTCCCACATCTGGAGCATACAGTTCACATGCCTGAGGGACAGGATGCCATCCAGAGGGACCTGGACAAGCTCGAGAAACAGTCCCATGTGAACCTCATGAGGTTCAACAAGGCCAAGTGCAAGGTCCTGCACCTGGGTCAGGGCAACCCCCGCTATCAATACAGGCTGGGGGATGAAGGGATTGAGAGCAGCCCTGAAGGCCAACTGTATGCTGGGCTGCATAAAAAGAAGTGTGGCCAGCAGGTCAAGGGAGATGATTCTGCCCCTCTGCTCCACTCTAGGGAGACCTCACCTGCAGTACTGTGTCCAGCTCTGGAGCCCTCAGCACAAGACAGACACGGACCTGTTGGAGCGGGTCCAGAGGAGGGCCATAAACATGATCAGAGGGCTGGAACACCTCTCCTATGAAGAAAGGCTGAGAGAGTTGGTGTTGTTTAGCCTGCAGAAGGCTCCAGGGAGACCTTATTGTGGCCTTTCAGTACTTAAAGGGGGCTTAGAAGAAAGGTGGGGACAATCTTTTTAGTAGGGCCTGTAGTGAAAAGACAAGGGATAATGGTTTTAAACCAAAAGAGGGTAGATTCAGACTAGATACAAAGAAGATGTTTTCTACCATGGGGGTGGTGGAACACTGGAACAGGTTGCCCAGAGAGGTGGTAGATGCCCTATCCCTGGAAACATTCAATATCAGGTTGGATGGGGCTCTGAGCAACCTGATGTAGTTGAAGATGTCTTTGCTCATTGCTGCAGGGGTTGGACCAGATGACCTTTAAAGGTCCCTTCCAACCCAAACTATTCTATGATTCAATGAATTAGATTTAAGCACTCTCAGAGTTATTTCAAACTACAGAGAGTGCAAGTCAGAAACTGTAGGATTCCTTTGGTTCTGCAGCACTTTGCTCTGGGAAATTTGAAATTTCTTCCAGTTTCCAGAGAACTTACCAGGTTTCATCAACAGTAGAATGATACCATCTCAGCCGGTATATAGAGCAGTTTCACTGCAAGAGTAGTTCAAAGAAAATGTACAGAGAATTAAATGTTACCCATTAAAAAAGAAAATATTTCTAGACAGAAGGAAAAAACAGTGTATTTTTCTTGCCAAAGGACAAGGTGTTTTTTAATTCCAAATGTAAGCATCATAAGACAAAAATCGTATTTAAAAAAATCTATCTATCTATCTGTCTATCTATCTATCTATCAGTGCACCAGAAAGTTTGGGAAAAAATACAGACGTTCAGAAAGATTGCTTTTATCAGTACAGNAAATACTCTGATGTAGATGGACAGACTGAGCTGTGACTCACTCGCTGGGTGTGTAGGGTCAGAATGTGGGGGGAGTAGCCTCAGCTCTCGGTGGCTGAGTTTATCACCCAGATAAGCACCACTAGGTTAAAACTCCTCCTAGTACGCTGGTCCCGCACCTCTAGTATGACTTACTCCTACTTTTCTTCTTTTCCTTTACCATGGACATGACTTAATAAACGGAGTCACATCTAGGGAGAGGAAATGAATCCATTTTGAAACAGTGGTGCAGGTCTCTTGCCGGTGGCAGCCATTGCCCATGTGAAGATATTGCCATTCTTCTAGCAAATCTTCTGCAAAGGCAGAACAGCGTAGTGAGTGTTAAATATCTCAGAGCACAAAGCTCAAAGTGACAAGAATGACAGTGGATAAGACTTTTGTTAGCTTTTCAGGGCTTTAAAGCTATCTTGCAATCAAAGCTGCTGTCTTCTCACTGATGCCATGTTGTCACCATGAGGCCTAGAGAAACTACAGATACCAATGCGTATACTGTAAAGTACCTGCTGAGTTATGTAATAAGGAAGACTCCCCAATAAGCTAAATATTGAATAAAAACAATATGGACTGCACAGTGAGGCTTCATCTTCCTCAGTTTTGTTTACCTCAATATCAGGGTGGTGATTCATTTGACTGAATGTGTGTGTCCACACCATCTGCATCTGTATCTGAGCAAATCTCTCTTGGCTGCCCCTATAGCCAACAGAGAGTTAGGCAATATGGTCAGTGGAGTTTGATCAAGATTCGCTTCAGCTCAAAGTAGATTCCATCATTTGGTCACAAGAATTGCATCCTAAATAATACTGACTCTATTGATGAGGCATCTGGACACCTGACTCAAATATTCACACCTACACTGTAAAATCTACTGTTAGTTGGGATCCATTTCACGATTGTCCCACATCTGGAGCATACAGTTCACATGCCTGAGGGACAGGATGCCATCCAGAGGGACCTGGACAAGCTCGAGAAACAGTCCCATGTGAACCTCATGAGGTTCAACAAGGCCAAGTGCAAGGTCCTGCACCTGGGTCAGGGCAACCCCCGCTATCAATACAGGCTGGGGGATGAAGGGATTGAGAGCAGCCCTGAAGGCCAACTGTATGCTGGGCTGCATAAAAAGAAGTGTGGCCAGCAGGTCAAGGGAGATGATTCTGCCCCTCTGCTCCACTCTAGGGAGACCTCACCTGCAGTACTGTGTCCAGCTCTGGAGCCCTCAGCACAAGACAGACACGGACCTGTTGGAGCGGGTCCAGAGGAGGGCCATAAACATGATCAGAGGGCTGGAACACCTCTCCTATGAAGAAAGGCTGAGAGAGTTGGTGTTGTTTAGCCTGCAGAAGGCTCCAGGGAGACCTTATTGTGGCCTTTCAGTACTTAAAGGGGGCTTAGAAGAAAGGTGGGGACAATCTTTTTAGTAGGGCCTGTAGTGAAAAGACAAGGGATAATGGTTTTAAACCAAAAGAGGGTAGATTCAGACTAGATACAAAGAAGATGTTTTCTACCATGGGGGTGGTGGAACACTGGAACAGGTTGCCCAGAGAGGTGGTAGATGCCCTATCCCTGGAAACATTCAATATCAGGTTGGATGGGGCTCTGAGCAACCTGATGTAGTTGAAGATGTCTTTGCTCATTGCTGCAGGGGTTGGACCAGATGACCTTTAAAGGTCCCTTCCAACCCAAACTATTCTATGATTCAATGAATTAGATTTAAGCACTCTCAGAGTTATTTCAAACTACAGAGAGTGCAAGTCAGAAACTGTAGGATTCCTTTGGTTCTGCAGCACTTTGCTCTGGGAAATTTGAAATTTCTTCCAGTTTCCAGAGAACTTACCAGGTTTCATCAACAGTAGAATGATACCATCTCAGCCGGTATATAGAGCAGTTTCACTGCAAGAGTAGTTCAAAGAAAATGTACAGAGAATTAAATGTTACCCATTAAAAAAGAAAATATTTCTAGACAGAAGGAAAAAACAGTGTATTTTTCTTGCCAAAGGACAAGGTGTTTTTTAATTCCAAATGTAAGCATCATAAGACAAAAATCGTATTTAAAAAAATCTATCTATCTATCTGTCTATCTATCTATCTATCAGTGCACCAGAAAGTTTGGGAAAAAATACAGACGTTCAGAAAGATTGCTTTTATCAGTACAGCTACACCATAAAACTGATTTTCCCCTCCAAATTATTACTAGTGAATCTGTTTGGTTGTTTTTTCCTTCTGCCCCTCCAGTTCTGATCACAAATGCATTGCCTGTACTCCCTGTTGGTCAAACTCCACATTTGGTATGAGACCACCAGCTCTTAAGTGTAAGTGAAGAACTATACTCCACTGATTTGTGTCAGTGAAGCTGTATTTTGGAGATAATTGTTCACTGGGTTTATTTATCACAGTCACTCTCACAGGATCTGCATCACAGTATGGTCACAGCATGTCTCTGGAAATAAAGCAAAATGAATTGTATAAATAAATCGGGTACATTAACTCACCATGAGCTTTGCAAGCAGCAATATAGTCAATAGAACGTACTAGTGAAAGTGACAGGACATCATATATTCAATGACACATGCTAACGAAGGTAACAAGAAGTATTTATTCCATAAAGCATAACAATATCATGTAGAGACAGAGGAAGTTTGAGTCACATCCAACTGAAATGGCTTGTTCCTGGCAGGTGAACTGCACTTGACAGATGTCCTCATATACAGCAGCACCTTGCAATGATCTTTATACCCAGCCCAGCTCATCTCTCATTAGCAAGACATTTCATTACCAGTCTGTGGGACCATCCTCTCAGCATTGCTGATTTCCGTCTGCCCAGCAGAAATACTGTGTTAGCCAAGGGCTTCCTGTAGGTGACTGTCTAGCCAGAGAGGGAACTTGGCACTCAATAAAACCCACCAACTCAGGAGGCAACTGAGGCACTTGCAGTTTCCTGAATGTTACTCCCTACTCTCTTTTCTGAGAAGATAACTCTACGCCTTGTAAGAGAATAATTTTTCTTATCTACTCTTCACCTTTTGTCACCCCTTCTGTTACTCTTCACCTGAAGGAAAGATCCTAATGACACTCTGATATCTATTTCTCCTTGTGGAGAATATCCACTGATGATGAGATCTTCTGGGCTGACTGGAGAGCCTGGGAATAGGGAGAGGAAGATATAAAAGTTGTGCTCCTCTCTCTGGAAAACAATCCTTCTCCTACTCTGTCCAGTTATGTAAGGAGTTACCACAGGAACAAGGGGAACTTCTCAAGTGTTTGTCTGCCAGGTAGATGTGAACATTACATTCTGCAATGACTTGTGACTATGTTCGAAAATACAGGCAGTTCCATACTGGAACTTGCCTTTAATCTGCATATTTTGACCTTCAGTCCATTGCTGGTCTGTCATACAGTGTCATACTTCACACTGTGTTGGTACCTGGGTAAACTCAGTCATGCCATTTGACTTGGCTTTTCTGCTCAACTTGTTTGGGACAACCACCTTCAAGACACCTTGCCAAAGTATCTCTTGCATTGGATAAATATCTTGGTTTTTTTCTCAAGCTCCACAGTGTATGATGCAAAGTCCATCAAAATTAATGATCATCCTCCCACAGACCAATCCTGGACATAGGTGAAGCCTCACTAGCATAAAATCTTAACCCACCTCCTTAACCCACAGTCTGGACTCCAACATTAGCACAAGCCAGCTGGAAGTGCCCTCGTCAGGACACTGCAGCACGCAGAACAGATCTACTTGTGAAATGAGTTTGACAAGGCTCAGGCAAGGGAAGAGTTAGGTGAGGTCCACAACTTAGAGACATTATGCACTGATTCTTGTTCCTGTCTCAGGAAAGAGATTAACATCTAAATGGTCATGGAGAAAGATGATGTTTCTTCACATTCATACTCCTACATACCAAGAACAGAACTGTCCATTTATTTACTTCTCTCTGCCTTCTGTCCTGCCTCTAGTCTATGTTCATGCACTAAGCCTGAATACTGAGGTGGTTCTCTGCCTCTACAGGTCTTATTGAGAGAACTTAATCCTCGGAGAGCTGCTAGTGACCACAGTAGCACCCCCACATGCACCAGTAAATTAAATAAGAGAAGAGCTTATTTGTGCATTGATTTTGCCAGAATGCTGGAGGGACAGTGTAATTCAGCTAGTAGACCATAAAAGGTACTTTACAATTCTTTCATTCTCTTTCTTCATACGCAGCTTGATTCTCTCAGCCACAGGTTTTAATTAGACAAAAACTTTGTTTTGACTGTTTTCAGGCCATGGAAATCTTGTAGAAGTAGAGCAGAAGTGATTATGGACTCAGTGAAGGAATGGATGGCTGTACAAAAAAGGAAGTATGTGTGTGCGTGCACACATGTATTAATGTGATTGACATAACTCAGATGGAAATAAAAGCATCAGAAACATCCTGCTGCAGCTCCAACCTTCCAGGAAAAAGCATAATTTTATGTCATTGAGGAAACGCACAAATTATATATAGCGTGGTTTAATAGCACTAATCCCCCTTCCTTCTCTTTTCTCATACCTGTTATTCATTTTAAGAAGTGGTTTACCTTTGAAGAATTTTCTCTTCAAGATCCACAGACTGATGAACAAAGACATGAGTTCAATGATCACATTTCCATTGCTACTTAATGTAAACCATAGAATTAAGCCCAGGGAAATCTTTATCCCATCAATTATCAGATGGCTCAGTTAGGCACTTCTCAGGTAGATGACCATGACTATGCTACAGGCAGTTCAGCTCATTCTGGTCAAAACAGACTCAAATCCATGCATTCAAAGCTCCCAAAATCAAAAGCAGTTCCTAACTCTTATTACAGCTTGCCTTCATCCTGTTCTGTCCCATATCCCTGCTACCCTTGCTCCTCAGCTCAGCACATTCCCCATTCAGCATCACTGTTACCTCCATCACTCTTCCCTCACCCATCCACTCCAGCTAAGACCAGAGGCACCTGCTCTTCAGCACACCATGAAGGGAGAAGGTTGATTCCTGTTTCTATGTCCTCTGAACTAAATGATACCAAAAGCACAACACATCCCTTTAGCTAAAAAGAGCCCTCCCAGAGCCACTACAGTTGGCCAAATCACGCTGTGATTTATGTTCATTAACATCATTAACATTACAGTGAAATTTTTCACCCTGACACTGTCCTCTTCAAGCAATAAAAAGTGAATGACTTCCACCAAAACCTCTTTTGTCACAGCAACAGGAAAGCCATTTTCTGAAAATGTGGTTACTCTGCCTCAGCTTGGAGCAGAAGTCAATGCGTGCAGCTCTCTAGATTTATAAACATTTATTAGAATTAATTTATCTGTGAAGTCTAACATCTTCCTTGTAGTTGTACCTGTCAGATACAAATGATTCAGCTATGCAAGATGAAATCCCAATATGTCGATATGATCTACTGTAGAAACAGGTTATTTTTCTTTTCCCTTTTTCCAATATTAGATAACTAAGTCTCCATCCAGAAGCAAAGAAACAAAAGAAACCACACAATATACCCAATAGTATTCAAATGCAATGTTTAATAGTAGCCTAACCAATGGGATAAGAAATTCTTGATGAAAAAAATGTTGGTTTACAGCATCTCAGCTCTGCATATTTTTCCAGACACCCATACATTTCTTTGTTTCTTCCGTGAGAGAGATTTTTCCCAGAGATTATTGTCCTGGCGATGTTTGTATCTCTCTGGCCCAAACTGAGAAAAGTTTATCCTGGGGTTCTGTTCCTTTGTCACACTTTTAACTTGGGTTCTTTTGTGCAGTACAGCTGTGGTTACTAGAGGATTATAGCAGATATGGCTTGATCTTACAGGGCTTTTTTATCAATTTACAGCAGCAAAGTTAAGATCTCATATTCCGATTTGTGGGAGGTAATCTTCAGAAATGAAATTTGTTGAACGTTCATTTTGTATCCCTCTTATGTCAGGTGCAAGAAGGAGATGAAGTACCTTGTTTCCACTTCTGTAAGAGTCTAAGATTAGAAGGAAAAGATACTGCTCATATTTCATTTTCATGTGGTCCAGGCTTTGAGGTCAGTTTGTCTTCTGTCATTCCAGAAACACATCAGCTGTGAACCATGGAGCAATGAAGTGGTTTTGAAAAAGCTGCCCCCAGATTTACACATCTCCATAGTAAATACGTGGCATATGCAGAATTAAGCTCCAGCTATGCGCAGCTGTGATATTACCCAGTGTGTAGAAGATTGTCCTCTTTTGGGGGCCAAAGAAAAGTAGGGTACCTGAACAGACAAGTCAGAGAAAGACAGAGCAAAAATATTCAAGGAGAGATATTTATCACTTCAGGCAGTGAAGACATGAAAACTCTATATGAATGTGAGGGGGCAAATTGAAGGTCTGGCATTCTTGTGAGGTCCAAAAAAACTGCAATTAAGAGAAGGCTGAAACTGAAGAAAACCTCAGAGAGAGTATGAGAATGATGAGATCTTTTTGATGGTGGAAGTATGGTCCTTCCAGTGAAGTGGCAGAGGCGCTTCTGATTATGTTGTCTAATTTGAAATTGGATCGGACAAAGTAGCTAATTTCCAGTAACAACAAGCTGTGCTGAAACTTGAGGTGAGTTAAATTATTTTAATGGGCTTTGGGAACAGAAAGAGGGAAGAGTCTACTGCGATGATCAAAGAGTTTTAGTTTGGGCATCACTGTGCAACAAATTGTTCATTAAAACAGTAATAACTTCTGTCAAATGATTATACTTAAACACTTCTGAGCAACAAGAAAAAGTCCTGTCAGTAGCATTAGCCTACCTCTGTCCTTTGCATTTTACACCCCGACCACCTACAATGGAAAGTGAACTCTGATCTCAATAGCTACATTATCTATCTTAAAATTAGCCCTTACTGCTCATTCTCTATGTTTACACAATCATACCCTGTCTGAGGAAAGTCTGGTGCCATCACCAGCCCATCAGTTACTGTGTAAATAATTAGGAAAGTGAGGGAAAAACACATGGTTAGTGGAGTTGAAGCCATAAAAATAATAAGTCAATTCCCTTGCACATTTTTTTTTAAGATCAAAAAGTACTTTACAAACATTCCACTATTAAAGTCTGCACAGGCTTTGAGAACATGTGTTCCCAGGATTTGCATTCTGTACTGCTTATTACTAACACTATTAATAATACTGTTTTGCATTAGAGCAGCAAATAGAGATCTTAATCAGATCCCACAAANGTGTGTCCATCTGCACACAGAGAGAAATATATATACAGATAGATGGATATTTTTATGTGACTCATTCCTATATTGCCATTCCTTAATGGATGCTATTTGCTTATTTTGAAACCATCCCTGACTAGAGTATCAATCCATATTATGTAGACATCATTGAGAGAGGCATAACAAGAAGCAATGGCTTGAATCCTAAAAAGGAAACATTTAGCTTAGACATTAGTTAAAAAAAGCTTAATGATAAGGCCAATTAGGCACCAGAATGAGGCACTAGAGGTGTTTTCAGAGGAGGTTAAAAGAAGGACTTGCATCAGGGGTAAGGAAGAAAATTATGCTTGTAACACAAGTGTTTTGGGGGGCGGGGGGAGGCACATATATATATGTAATGTGCATAAACATCATACTGTACTTTGTATATGTGTTTACATACAGATGTGCATATATGATAGGCTCTGTGTATGTGTTTGTATAAGGCAAAAATGCATCTATACATAGCCATCACAGACATGAAATGGCCCACTAAATATTTATAAAATGCAACATATGAAATCAAGTAAAGTAGAAGGTTTTATTTCTCTGCCAATCTGACTGTTCCAGAGCTTTTTTATACTCGAAAAGCAAAGTGTATGGAGTTCAACTGAAGTATGGTGAAGCAGCATCTGTACCTCTTGGCTCTCAGATAATGACTTCTTCAGTGATTAATGTTGTCTTTAAGGCCATTCATTGTCCATATCTACCAAGCAACTATGTTAGAAATCCCTCAGCTTGACCTTGTCGTCGTCCACATCAATGCTGTAAGCCCTGCTTGGTTGCCATCTCTGAGATAGCCCTCTGTTACTTGATTTCCTAGTCCAGGTCCTCTCTGCTTGCCCTCTTCAAGAACTGGGTAGTCTTCAAGAACTGGGTTCTCTCTCTTCTCTGCCCTCTTTCCTCTATCTGGGATAGAGACAAGTATAGACAGAGAAACATTTTATCTGCAATTCAGAAGCAGTTATTGGATGACTATCCCAGAAAGTGTGATGAAGCACACCACACTGCTTGACTTTACAGTAGAAAGCAACTTTCATATAGTTTTTATGTATCTGTGAAGACCATCATCCTTTGGGTCCAAGTTTCACTGTGGTATTTAGGAAACGATTTTGTTAATCTTGGCATTTTTAGTGATACCAAGATGGGGAAGAAAGGCGTTGAAATGTGTGAAGGAGTTGCTTTTGTGCACCCACTTCAGTACAACTTCCATCTGAAACAGTTATACCCAACGGGACCTACTCCAAAATCACCTGCTTCTAGCTCAGCTTCAAGGCTACAGGATGCTGAGCAAATCTCCCTTGGCCTAGCCAAGCATGCGTGCACGTGCTTCACTTCAGGGCTAGAGTAAATCCTGTTGATTTCCAAGGAAAAGTAAGCAAAGCTGGTCACAAAAATTTTATGGCTGAAGCAAAAAGTGGCTTACCTCAGGCCACAGAAATTTGTGGCAGAGCCAGAGACTAGTTCCAGACCTCCCAAATCCCAAAATATTGCCACAACTGCTGGAAAGCACAAATTATGCAACAGAAAAGGGCCATGCTGTTTGACTGTGATGAACACTGAGCACGTCCAAAAGTCCCAGTCTGTGGTAGCATAGCAGGAAGGTGGAGGAAGAAAGTTATGTTCTGCTCACTTTAAATCAACCCCTTTCCCTGAAAACAAGATGGGCTATGTAAATGCTCATGGCATTCCTAGACATCTTTCCCAAGCAACCAGCCCTTCCATCCCAGGGTAATCTGACCCCAGCACTGGCACACTGCTTCACTCTAGTTTTCTTGGAAAAGGAGAGCCAAAAGAAGAGAGCCATTCACTCTGGATGGCAGCCTCTGGCACTCAGCTCTTCATATTTCCCTCACTTACTCTTCCCTTCTCTCCTTTCTCTTTTTTATTTATTTTTGACTGTAAGTTTCATTCCAGCTGGAAAGAACCAAAATTTAACTGTCGGATATGCACAGAAAAAGCCACCATTGTGGTGGGGAAAAAACATACAGAAATAGAGACACACTTTTGGGCTCTGCCAAATTAAACACTGAGGATGTTTCTGCATGCATTTGCATACAGAACATGCATATATGTGTGCATGTGTGCACAGATGCCATTTAATTTTCCAAAGCAGAAACAAACAGGCTTCAAATTGCCCTTCCCTTTTGCAGGCCACAGCCAGGCTGCAAACACCGAGCCCCAGCAGACGGGTGTCCTCCATCAATACACTGAATCAGCAGTGACAGAGTGGCTCCTTTACGCTATTTCACACCAATTTACCTGAACTTCTTGGTGGTGCAGAGGAACAAGAAGGGAAATGGATAAAGCCAAATCTTAGCTCTTGGCCTCTTTGTTGGGGCTGACAAAAAGGATGGTAATACAGTGGGAAAGTTTTGGGAGCACTATTGCTCTGAAAGTTAAATGCTTGAAGTTATAGGTACGCAAGCCTAGTGCCATCTTTGTGTTAACACAAGTTCTCCATCAGGCCAGTACTTTGTGCCATGTAGTCCAAGCAGTTGGTGCTCTACCAGAGAACAGAGTTGTGCAGTCTTGGTCCTTGAGCTTCCCCACATCAAGGCAGCCTGAGAACCTAGCAGATCCCTCTACCCTGAACAGTTCACTCTCATCTAATTGACTAGGCAACGTGATGGAAAATACACTTTTAGATAGCATAAAAGTGCCTCTGAAAGTTACACTCTTCCTTGAACACTTTGTTTAGGCTGGCATAGATCCCATCCAGCTATCCTGAAATCAGCAGTGTTGTTTCAGATTAACACCGGTGTAACTCCCAGCAGCACTTGGTCCAGTTATGGGGAGTGAAATTCAGGGTGGGCTTTGAATAGTGTGTGGGTAGCCTAGGAAACCTTAGAAAGGATTGATTTGGTCAGGTTGATGGGTTTG